>PVIH01001008.1:62456-271084 GCA_004025045.1 Sigmodon hispidus | reverse complement strand
TGTTTGTGAGCTTCTGTGGTGCAAGCTTTTTTGTAGGGTCGGATTTCCTCAGAGCCAAATCCTGGAATCCACATGTTCCACTGGCGCTCGAGATGCAGCTGGACGTCTTTCACCTCCAGGGTGCTGGACTTGCGATGCCGTGCAAGCTGGCAGGCAGCTGTCACCACACTCTCGATGAAATCATCTGCGATCTGCAGCAGCATCTCCTCCACATCTTCATCCAACTGCTCATTGGGATCCACTTCTCTGACTAGGTCTTGTAATTTCTTCTTGGTCAATACCTGATTGTTTTCAGGGCTAAGACGGCCACCTATCCCAGGAGTGCCTGGTATCTTTACCGCAGTGGTGCTATTGGCCATGGAGCCTTGTGGAGGGGTGCTGGCTGGCTCTGGTTTTATAGATGAGAAATTGGAGAGGTTGATTAGGGCTGAGGGGCCAAACTGGTTCATAATCTGCCGAGCTTTGGACTTCAGCTCATAGAGCTTATCAAGATCTTGTTTCTTTTTGGAGCTGTGAGGACCCAGGCCAATCAAAGACAGCAGCGTCTATCTCCCCATGATATGCGGAGACTCCCAAATCACTGTTCTAAGGATGAGTTTAGAAGCACACAGAGAAATATATTTGATTTTTAAAAGGATTGTGCATTTAAAGGTTATCCTACATGTTTTCTTTTACAGATGGTCCTATAGGACTGGGACTTATTGCTCACATGATACAGTGTTTGCCATACAAAGACAGACATGAATTTGATTCTCAGCAACCATGCAAAAGCCAAGCATGATGGAACACACATTTGTGATTTCAGAGCTGGGGAAGCAGAAACCGGAAGGTCCCTGGGGCTAGCTGGCTAGCTAGTCTAGTCAGATCAGTCAGCTTCCAGGTTCTGTGACAGATCTCATCTCACAGGTCCCACGCCCAAGAGTAGCTAGCCAACACCAAACAAACTCAGTGGGAATCTTGTGAAGTTTTTGTTTTATTTTGCTTTGTTTTGACTTTTTTTTTTTGTCTTATTGGTCTTTTGCTTGTCTTTTTTTCTTTGTATGTGTGTGTATTGGGGGGAGAACATAGTTTGGTGAGTGGGGGGTCTGGAGGAGAGAAAAACATGATCAAAATATATTGTGAGAATTTTTTTTTTCAGCCAACAATATACAAGGGTGAGGCGGGATTAGCAAACTCTGGTGGAGTGGTTGGCATTTTCAGAATCCCAGCTATTATCCTTCCATTTTTCTCATTGGTAAAATGAGAATAACAAAGGTGCATGTCTTATACACACCCCATACACGAGCATCATGATTACAAAACATTATAGAGCTTCATAGAAATCGGCTCATTGGGAGGCAGGGAATACAGGTCAGTGATAGAGTCCAAGGACCTGTATGCTACTTCCAATACATAACAAAACAGAACACACACACACACAGGGTGTGAAGGATGGGGGATATTACTGTGCTTTCCTGCATCTGCTTTCTATGTTATCCACAATTTCAAATTTAGAAATGCCGAATTCAATGATTTGAGTCTAAAGAGAACTGGCCTTCACCACAAAGTCACTGAATCTGAACTGAGCTCTTCAGCGGAACTCTGCCCACACATGAGTTAACTAGGATGAATGACAACACACACACACACACACACAAGCACAGAATGTATTCTTTCATGAATGAATTTATTCATCAGGAAAAGAAGAACAGATACTTCCACTGAGGAGAGCCAGTTTCTAAGGAATCAAATGATATTTTTGTTCAAATGTGCTGTAAGCTTAAATAGTGAGCAATGCCATCTACGTCAGTGGATGTTCAGCAAGGCGGTGGAGCCCGGCCTGGAAGGGCATCTCAGGGCAGCTTTGGAGTTGGGAATGCTCTCACAAGCTGGATGATAACTTGGCTAGGGAAGGGATGACCAAGCGGAGTCGGCCAAGAAAATCCATGACCCCTAGGCGCATGCGCAGTGCCTTCTTGCTGCAGAAAGCTTGGAAGGGGTGGGTTCCACAAGGGTGTGCCACTTCTCACATCTGGCCTCTGTTTTCAGCCATCTGAAGAGACCGGATGCTATGACGTTCTTAAGAACCCTTTGGCTCTGAAATCCCAAGGCTCCCGGGTGAGCTATGTTTTCTTCCAGGGGAAAAAAAAATCCAAAAGCTTCTTCTCTGTTGTCCTGATGCAACGATGTTGTATCATTTCTTCGACATTTCCCAGGGATTTCAAGCCCTTATTCATTCAGAATAAATGTCTGGGAAGGTGCTGATCACTCCCACATTCCAGACTAAGCACTCCATTCAGCTCACCCAAGGCTAGCTAGTGACTCCCCCTCCTGAGTTCCCCAGATGATGGAAGCCAACTGGCCACATTTCCTTTCTCTCCAGGGCTCCCAGCCTAGAGGGGAGTCAGCAAAACTGACTGCCAGTGGAATTTGTTTACACTTTAAAGATGTCTCTTAGGTCTGTCGGTGTGGACTGCAGAGGATGAAGGAGCCAAAGATCAGTGAGACTGGCAGTTTCCTTGGAAACAAGGAGAGCTAGTTCTTTTGTTTGCCATTTGAAGGATCTGATAAATATTCCCTGATTCAAAAATCAGAGGTCTAAGTCTGGGAGCAGTCTTTTCTCCACTTCCCACCCTTTTGGCGAGAACTAGAATCTTCAATTCTCAGGTCCCCCAGCAGCTGACTGGTTGGCCTTAGAACCACTTGTAAAGAATCTCTGTGAACTTCACACACACACACACACACACACACACACACACACACACACACACACCACACACTGGCAGTCCTTTCTCCTGTCAGGCCTCTGTGGAGGACTCCACCTGTTTGGCATTCTTTGAGAAGTTGCTGGAACTGGAAAGAAGCACCGCTGAGTTGGGTACACAATTATACATGTACCCACAAGGCTGCTGGAGACCGTGAACCCCCAGGAACCACAGAAGAAAGACGTTGGGTGAAACCGAGTCTGACCAGACCAACTGATAGAGGCACGACCTGAACTCAATTCAAGAAACACATTTTCATTGCCTCTGATAGCAGAGCAGCTCTGATTGATAGGAATTGTGGGAAGGCAAAGGGACAAGGGGCGGTTTCCATTGACTCAGCTGACTGAACAAGAGCTCTGAATTAGAAAGTCGCATAACCACTGACAGTGAGGGTGACTGATGCACCATGGGAAAATCTCAACCCTTGGGGGACACCTTCGGTGTATATAATTGATCTTGAACTGAAGAACAGCGAACAGTCCTCTAACAACGAAAAGTAGTCTTCCTTTCACGCAAATGTGAAGTAACGTTCTGACAGGTTAAAGGCTGCAAACTGGGAACCTTTTTTTTTTTTTTTTTTTTTGTCACATGTATTGTTTGGATTGAACACTGCTACTGTTTTGTTCTTGTTATAGTCTGGATCTATAATGTCCCTGCCCTAAAGGTTCATGTGCTGTGGCTTGGACCTCAATGCAATTAATGCTCATAGATAGACTTTGTGGCAAAGTGTGGTTTCATGGATAGGTTGGTCAATTTATAATTTGATGCCATGGTCAGGAGGGAATAAAAACATTAGAAAGTGGGACCTGATTGGAGGAAAGAGGTCTCTGGGGCTTACCATTGAAGAATGTATCTGTTCCAGGCTCCTCCTTCCCCTTCAATGCTCTGCTTACCATTGACCCTGAGGTGAGCAGTGGCATCCATCACATAGTCTGCTAGGATGATGCTTTGCCTCACAACAGCCATAGCAGTGGAGTAAGACAGCCAAGCACTGAAGCCTTGAACACTGTGAGTCAAAAGAAATCATCCCCCTTTAACTGTTTCTCTTGGGTATTTGCCACTTTGAAATAGCCTAATACATTAAATGCTACCCAGGGCCCTATATGCAACTGTCTAGGTGACTAGCCTGTAACACTGGGTAAGGGGGACATTGGAACCTTTGGGAAGTGAGACCCAATGGGATAAAGTTATGCCACTAGGCATGTGTCCTTGAAGGAGATTCTGGGACCTGGCTTTCTTCCCTCTTTTGCTCCTTGGTTACTATGAAGACAATAGTTTTGATGCTGGCAGGTACACATGGGCCCAAGAATTTCAGAGCCACAAGCGACGAGCCAAAAGCAACACAGTCTTCTCTTCAGTTGGTTATCTCAGGAATTTTGTCTTAACAGAAGCTCATTTAAAGGGTGTTTTAAAAGAAAAAGAATCCACCTGGGTTTCTGGCTTTTCTCAAAGGGCAGCCAGTGTATCCACTCTGTACTTGTTACCTGCCTGACCGTCATGTAGTCCCTGCATCAACTACTAGATGAGTTGATACTGTGGAACAGTGCTTGTGTTTAAGTGAGCCTTACACAGTACAAAGCACCGTATTCCAGGGCCAACTCCAGCATTCACCTCATCCTCACTTCACATCGCCTGTGGGTGTTACATCACCACACATCATCACAAGAAAGCTGTGTGCAGCTCAGTATTTTGAGAGACACCGAGAATGACGATGTTCACACCTTTATTATAATATAACTAGAATTGTTGCTATTCTTTTACTATGATTGGCTTAGAAATTAAACCTTATCCTGAGACACTGAAGAAAAGCAGAGTTTACTTACGGTTAATATTCTCTATTGTTCCAAGCATTCTCTGG
This sequence comes from Sigmodon hispidus, assembly GCA_004025045.1. Lineage (NCBI taxonomy): Eukaryota > Metazoa > Chordata > Mammalia > Rodentia > Cricetidae > Sigmodon > Sigmodon hispidus. The sequence goes on along the minus strand of PVIH01001008.1, from coordinate 266,482 downwards.
GAGTGCTAGAGACTACGTCCCATGGATAATGGGAAACTGCTACATACAACAAGAACCGTTGTCTATTATCCCAAGATAACAGATATTTTAATGTGTTAATATCTGTTATTTAAAACAGAATCTCAACCCATGCTGATTTCCACCATTCACTAGCACTTAATATACTTTCCCCCATAAACTCTATTTATTTGTTTGCTTATTCATTTATATGTTTTCTATAGCCTTTTGGTTCATCGCTATACTCTCAGGTTTTGAATATTCTGACATACAGAAGTATTCACTGTTAAAAGTACTCACTGTTAAATAAATGAGCTAAGATCATGACCATCTATGTGTGCATTTGTGTGTGTTTATTCCTCAGAGCCAAATTACATATAATAAATAATTCTAAATTTTTATTATTTATGTTGGAAAATGCTTAATTAACATATATATGTAGTGTGATTATGGTACATTGTAAATATTTGTCCTTCCTATTGGTTAAATAAAAAGCTGATTGGCCAGAAGCAGACAAGAAGTATGGGCAGGGCTCCCAGACTAAGAAAACTCTGGCAACATCTCAGAATGGAGCAGAGATGCCGTTGAGATGCCAGGAGATGCCAAGAAAAGAAGTTGAAATGCTGCTGAGAAAAGGTACCAAGCCACATGGCTGAACAACATAAGAATCATGAAGGAGTTAGCTAGTAATATGCCTGGGCCCTAGGTCAATCAGCCTAAAATTATAAGCCTATGTAGGATTATTTGAGGCTAAGCGGGGCTGAGAGTAGGTCTGAATCTCTGGGTTAGCCCCAAAAGTCTGGGCCAGAAACCTCATACAACATATATAACATATACATAATATATTATACACATATGTAATATGCCCCGGCCAGTGGGGTTTTTCAGTGTGGACCTGACTGAATCAGGGGCGGGACAAATGCTGGGATAAGAATCACAGAGCAAATCTGAGTTTCTGATCAAGCTCTGAAGCTTTATTATTCAGCCAGCAATTAAATAGGAACTCAAGGTGGAACAGTGCACCTAGGGTGGGGGAAGTCCACAGTCAAAAGGGTGCCTTGCTAAACAGGGTAGTTACTATGGAAATCTACCTGCTATCAGTCAATTGCATGATGGGAGTCACCTGTGGTCTGGGAGGAGCCTCAACTCAGTGAAAGGAAACCGCCAGAATTCATGGCATGGCTTAAAACATGGGGATTATAGCCTTCTGGCTCCTGGCAGTAATACACATATAATTTGTTATTATAATTATACACTTATAATACATGTACTTATTTTTTTAGTTACATGTTATTTTTTTAAACTTTTTTATTGATTCTTTGTGAATTTCACATTATGCATTTCACTTATCTGTCTTGATTCTGCCCTTGTACCCTCTCTCCCAACCCCCCCAAAAAAACCTTTAAAGTGAAAAAAAAAAACAAAAAAACAAAATCTTGTGTAAGTTGTAGTGTGGCCTGTTGAGTCACAAGTAAACCCTTTCGTCCATATATCTTTACTTGTGGTAATTGCAAAGAGTCCTTGGTCTGGTTTAAGGCTTCTGGCTTCTGCTGCACTATCAATACTGGGCCCTCACTGGAACGCCTCTTGATAGCCTATTATTACTCTGTTTTTCAGTGAGATCCTGTAGCTTTCAATCTGCAGGTCTGGCTCCTTCACATGTTCCAGCACATTACAGATGAGGTGTATATTGGGGTAGGTTAACTCATAGCCCTGGTTCTGGGCCTGGGTGGTAGCTGGGTTGGTCAGCCTACCAGCTTTCCCTCATTGACCCTATCAGGGCAAGCTCTCCAGAACTGCCCTGGCTAGCTCACCCAATGTAGCCTGCAGCAGAAAGTGGGGCCGGTTATCCTGCTCTCAGGCCCTCAGGTCAGCTACCCACACTCACACCACAAGGGCCAGCTCTACTGTTCTGCCCAGGTGGGGTACAGGGTCCTCTCTCCCAAGTGCTGCAGCTGGTAAGGGGTGGGGCCAGCTCTCTTTAGTGTTTCCACCAGTGAGGGGTGGGTTCAATCCTGTGAAACCCTGTTCTCATTGCTTTGGGGCAGTAATAGGAGCCACAGACACCAACACAGACTGCAGCTGCAGCAGGGTTACAGACCCAGACATGACCTTGGTCATAGTTCCTGCCAAGATGATACCATGGCCCAGATGGCAGGACAGGCCACCCAGGTCTCTATGAGGGTCAGCAGCTTGACTCTCATAGACCAGCATGGCCTCAGGTGTTGGCCCTAACAGTGGCATGGCCCTTGGTGGCAACAGGAAGCATGGATGCCAACTCAGAGCCTGGCTGCAGCAACACCAACCCAGCCAGACATTGCCTGGATATCACGATGGTCCCAAGTGGCAGCACAGGCATCTTGAATAGGCATGGCCCCATGAACCTAGGTAGCAGTGTAGACCTCTGAGATTGGTATGGTCCCTGTAGGGACACATCCATTGGACACTGACATGCTCACAGATGTCCATGGACTCTAGGCACCTCCAGGGCCCTCAGTGGGAACAGAAGTCATGGACATCAACCCAGACCCCCATGGCTGACTTAGGGACATGGCTCTTAGTAGCAGCCCAGGCCTGGACATTAAACAAGCTATATATGTCAGCCTGTTCCTCACTGCCTGAGCTTCTTCAGATCTGCTTCTCTTGCCAGCACAAGAATTGTTCCTTATCTCTGTCTCTCTCCCACTCCCCTACCCTGTACTTGCTCACCATAATGGTGCCTGAGTGTACTTATATTCCAGTAAGCCACTGATTTATATAAAACCCTCTAGTGCTTTCTTACTACCCTTAGAGAAAAATTAAAATATTATAAATTGAAACCCTTTAGCCTTTGGAAAGACCCGCAGTCCTAATCTTTGGAGCTAGGCTCAGTGATGGAGGCCACGTGGAAAGGGATTTAGGGATTCCTTCACTTGCTTCTCCACTTTTCGGTACATCTGATTCCTCTGAGATTCCAATTCTCTAGTATGGGGGTAGAGAGATCCTTGGATTCCTTCAGGGAGGCACCCGTGGAAGCAAGTATACATAGGGAGAGACTGGTGAATGCTGAACCCTCACTTGCATATATTTTCTTTGATGGCAAGAATGAGTGTCGATGATTTGGGAAGAAGGAAGGATGAATTTATTCCAAGGTGCCAACATCTGTCAGAGAAATGAGGCTAGAATTTGAGAAAGTACAGAATCTCAGTTGACATGTTAAGCCTTGACTTTGAGGCTGGTCATCAATGGGATTTGATTTCATCCATTCCCAAAAGCTATTCATGCATAACTGTAGAAGCAGAAGGCAGTTGGGCTTCATATTTAAGGTTTTGCCAATTTAGATCAACAAAAGAAATTTCCAGTGAGGTGGGAAGGTAGACCAAGAGTAATATTGACTGGGGAGTTTAACGGGACTAAATGGAAATGGGGGATCCTGTTGCCATTAACCTAGTGAACAAAGCTGAAAAATAGGTATGAGGATTACAGACTGAGATCATGTCACTTGAAAGAATAATGGCTTTAGTCATACAGTGAAATTATCGAACACAATGAAACACATCTTGATGAGTGAACACCAAAAAGTCACAGACAAGACATGTATGTAAGAATAGATTTCTATTGCCTGAAGGCGTGAGCGCAGGCTGTAGGTCCCCTAAAACAGCAAGTGCTCCATGACAACGGGTGGGAATTTACTTCAGAAAGCCTAGGTATATTCATGTGAAGAAGCACTTCTGGGTGGGGTCATGGCTAGTTTAGGATGTTCAGTTAAGAGCATGCACAAAAAAGAAAGTGGCCATACAACAATGTCCTCTCCAAGATGGCTGGAAGATTGACAGGTTGCTTGGCACATTGGGCACACTTGGCCTCTGTCATCATGGCCACCAGAATCATGCTGACTTAAGGTTAGAGGGGTCAAATGGCCCTCTAGGCCAGCCAGGCAATGGGGAGGGGCAGCCAAGAACCAGAGAGGGGCACAGAGAAGTGACTGTTAATGTGATCTCCCTGCCCCTGCCCAGAGGCTCCCACAGCCAATCTCTTTGTTGAGACCCTTTCCCCCCAAAGCTGTCCTAGGCACCAAAATGTGGATATGTGCAGTGGGCTAGGCTCTTGCCTTCCTGGGCCTGCTCCACACTCAGAAAAGAGTTTTCAGATTTACATCTGTGTTCAAAGTAAAGGGCCCATTTGAAGGTTGAATCTGGCCACCAAACTGTCTGTCCCTATGGCTGCGAGCAAACACAGGCTAGAACTGAATTAGTTTAATAGTCCTAAGGTAGGGCAGGAGAGTGGTCACATGGCTTAATATTTTTAGCAGCTGGCTGGGCCCATTTGTAAGGGGAACTTTGACTAGCCTACAAATTGAAGCTGGAAAGATGGTGAGCGGAGAAAGTAGAGGCAGCTAGCTGGTGATGTCAGAGAGGCTAATGTGGAAACAGCTAGCCCCAAGACTGAAGTCCCTCTAACTCTAGTCTATTTACTCTTTGGTTCTGTGATCAACCATGTGAGGAAGCTGACTTGGAAAGTCACGTGCCAGTATAAACCCCCACTTTGCCTTAGCATCATCTGCTGCAGCAGGAGGATGAAGTTGGTGGTAGAGGTACCTGCCCAGAGTACCACAGGCTTTCTACACTCATCGTCCCACCTTAACCCAGGCTAGCCCAAATGCATTCAGAGGTATCAGTGGATTCCCTTTGAAGAGAGTGGATGGTCATTAATTAGCCTAATGAAAGCAAAGCTAACAAGTTAGACCTGGGAAGTCTCCATGCCTTATTAGCAGGTAGGTGCTGGTGTTTCTTCCCGACTGCCCTTTAAAGGACTTATTCCTTCTCAGTAGATGAACCTCTCTAGTTTGCTTTAGTCATCTCATTGTCCAGCAGTAATGTAGTCATTGTCCCAGAAGAGTGGGGGTCTTAGTGAGGCTGCACTAATTGCCCAGACAATCCCAGAACTCATGCTGCCATGCCTACCCCTCAATTTCATAGGGGAGATGTGTCAAGCAGCAAGGGGAGAGGGTGACCCACTGGGCCAATCTCAGGCTGGCCTCTGGAGCTGAACCAGCATTCCTCTCTACCACCCTAGTCACTGACTTTGGCACTGTAAGAAGCCTGGAACGTGTTCCAGTCTTACATATGGTGATGGTCACTGTGCAGTTTTTAATGTATCTGCTCAGAGCCTAGTATAGCACAGAGGTCAGAGGCCACTGCAGAATGTCACTGAAAGAAAATGGCTTCCCAGGATGAACAGAAAAGGGCCACGGCTACTATGGTGGTTTTAATGAGATGTGCCACCACCACCCTCCAGTAGTCATAGGTTCTGGCATTTGAATACTTGATCCCCATTTGGGATCTGTGTGGTCTTACTAGAGGAAGTGCCACTGGGGACATGCTTTGAGGGGTCAGAAGCCTCCTGCCACCACAGTTTGATTTTCCTGCTTGCAGTTCTAGGTATGTGCTCTTAGCTGTTAGGTCTGATGGCTGCCCCTCCTGGCCATGATGGTGACCCATCCCTTGGAAACTAAAGCTGCTTATGGCCATATAGAAAAAGCAACAGAAAAGTAACTAATTATGCTACTTTTGATAATAATATTAAAAGAGGGCAAGTAATTTTATTAAATATAATTCGAGACATAAATGTTATCAATATAATATCAACACAGAATTATTAGCATTCATTTTTGACTCTAGTTTGAATTAGGAACTATGAGTTTTAAAACTGATGTTTGCTTGGGTTTCTATATCTCAAAATGCCCCCAAACTCACTGCCCTGCAGCAAAGAGAAATAGAAAAAAAAGATATTAAATTCTAGATATTTGCACAATGATTTTAAAAATTCAAAATTTAAAACTAGACCAGAATATTTACATGTTTTATTAAATTTACAATCAGTAATATAATCAAATACACAATTATATACAAGGATTATATACATTTTGCCCAGACTTTTACATCACAGTACATAGTTTCCATTAGAAATATTGTATACATTTATCACCAAACAATAAAACCCAGCAACAGTAGTGTTACAGCACCTGTTAGTACAGACAGCTTTTTCATAAATTACATCATAAGAAAATATACGGCTGTAAATTGGGCTTTTAAAAATGTCTTTTATAAAATCTGAACATACAATGTGTCATTCACAGAATGTTTTTTTTCTATGTTCTGACTGTAGCCTTGTGCATAAAACGACCAGTTGGGTTATTTCCTAAGTGCTCCTCACCCTCTAAGATCCTAAGCACTATCTATCTGAGTTACTTGGCTGAGCTTTCCTTACGATGAATCTGGCATGGAGTTTGGGGAGAACAATGCTGGCTTTGTTATTAGAAAAAGGCTTCTATGATGGTCATTTGAAACTAAAAGAACTCCAGAGAAAATTATTACATTAGTGAAATTAAAGTCAGAGAGTACATAATTTTTTACTTGAAAATATCTAACACTGTAAAGAAAATGGAAAAGAAAAATTACAAAATAATTTGTTCGGAAACAATTATACTCTTTTTGGAAGCGTATTATATAGGTTAAAAAGAAAACCTAATAAAATATCCCACCCCAAACATAGCTAGTAAACTACACAGTTCTTTCACACTTAAATTTTATGGGGAAAACATTGCAAATTAGGGAATATAATTTCAACAGACTTTTTTATGTGAGAGAAAAAAAACTATACCTAATTTTACTAGGTAAACAAGTTTTAAAACTTGAAAATACCTGAATTAAATACTTGCTCTAACAGGTAACGTTTAACTTTCAGGTAAGATCCGTACTTGATTCCAGGTTTGTAAACATTATATAAATCTTTCTTAGTCAAACAATTTTATGGCTGTGGTGATCAATTCAGCTCTATTTCTAAGCAGTCAACATTTAACTGAGGTAGACCAGATGTTTCTAAACTCAGGGTCTCGGAATTCCCTGAATCTTCCGCAAGTAAATAAAATATCTATGAAAGTGTTTAATGAATAACAATAGCAAAAGAAACATTAAAAAAAATCTATGTTGTTAAAATTTTCTAATGAACTCAAAGACTACTTTGTGGCAGTATGTCAGATAAGAAAACAAATATAGAATCAGTTAGGATGCTGTGTCCTGAAGCTGAACATGTGACTCCTTTCTTAAGTAGAGAAAATATGAATATTATTCCTTCCTAATATTAAGTAAAACATCTTCAATTTATTTTTTGAAAGGATTTGGTTTTCTAAACAGGCTCATCTAAACTTTACTAAAGAGCAATGGCGCCTCCTAGTGGCCACAGTAACAGCAAGTGGCAGTAAGCTGGCCTTCCCTAGTGTGTGAAAGGAGCCTTCAGCCACTAAGTTCTTGAGAGGAAAACAAAATTATGCTGCTTTGATAACTTAAAAGAGTTAGATTTAGACAACAATGGCTTTGAGCTACAAATACAAAATCAATACATATAAGGCTTCTGTAATCAAAAGTATCAGACAAACATCTGTTCCTTTTCTCCAAGCCCCAGTCCTATAAATCAAGTCAGGTAGTTAACAGCTATTTTGGCAGCTTTGCAATGAAGATGAACAAAGCACACTGACTTTCTGTGTACGCTGTGTGTTACAGGTCTCTTCCCTTGCACTGAACTTCACATGCAGAGAGACCACAAACACCCATTTTGGTGTCAGGTTTAACTGCGAGCTGATAATGGACTTGTTACACTACCCCACTCCCAGTGAATTCTCTAAGATTTATTACTCACCGACCCAATTATGGTTAGCTGGAATTTTTGAAAACAGGTATTTATCCTCTTATAAAAGGGGACCTAATTCATACTGTACATTAATATACACAATCACAATACAGCACTGCTGTCCTTACAGCTCCATATATAGTCTAAGTTACTCAGTACCTCAAAAACCATGTTTCAGAAAAAGGTTACGGTATAATGCCATGGTGAATTAAGTCTCTCAAATATTCCTTTAGAATTAATTAAAATAAGTTTAAAAATAAATAAAATGAATAAAACATGATTTCAATGTAAAACTATAATAAGCAAAATCAAAAATAATTAAATGTGGCCAGCCCAGAATGCCACAAGAAAAGGAAAGAATAAAAAAGAAAAAAGGAAAGAAAATCTTTTTCTTTTACTTATATGGCTATATAGCTTTTTTTACACAGGTCACCAGAGGCTAATTTTCAAGTCCACATCAGAAGGAGTATTTGTTAAAAACAAAATTAAACAAACCTAAATCCATGATTCAACAGAAAATGTGACAGACTTCTTAGGTGTGATGTTAGAGACCAGCTTCAAGAGAGAAAGACGGCAGTGACCCTGGATTACAGCCAACCACCATGGTTCATCAGGGCCCCATAAGGTGGGAAATGCAACAAGGTTTGGGATGAGCCTTCTGGCTCAAACTGACACTAACCATGGGATGGAGTAAGGCTGATGGCTAGAGTAACCACCTTAAGAGAAAGGAACTGGAGAAGACATATAATCTACCCGACAAGAATCTAATGCTGATTTCCATTTAGAGCAGTCACAGCTTTCCCTATGGCCAATGGAAAGGTGATATTGCAACATTATAGGTTCTCGTTCTCTATTTCTACTATATTTATATATGACCCTCCTCTTCCTGGCTCCACAGTAGGTCTTTATAGGAAAACTCACTGGAAACAGTACACTGGCTTCACCTTTGGTTTAAATGCAAGGACATTGTTGGGAGAAAAAAAGAAATCAAGTCATCTTGACCATTTGTCATTGAATGCAGCAGGTGAAAGTGATGAGCAGAACAGTTGTTACCATGATGCATCTGCTTCATAACCTGCTAACTGCTCCTGCGAAGGCAGCAAGGCCAGAATACCACAACACTTCTCAGAAGGGCTTCCGATCCCAAACCCAAGGCAGTGAGTGAAGCTCCCTTCAATGAGACAGCTGCACTGACTCCTGTTTCCACTTCCTATTAGCTGAATTTGTGTCCTGTCTACCCAGGAGTGGCCAGTCATCTTTCCCTGGCCTGGGAGCTGCAGGGTATGCAATACCATCATTTGAGGGGGTGTGAGTTTCCACTTTGGATGGGACAGTTTCGGTGAGGTCAGCTCTAATGCAGCATGCTCCAGATTCCTAAGGGAACTACTTACCCTAGTCAGAACATGCGTGAGCGCTGCTCAGAGCCTCCCAGGAGCGCCTGCTTGGTACAGGGCGTCAAAACCACAGTTTACCTCTTCTTTTTAAATATCTACCACCAGAGTCTTTACAGAGAGTCAGAGTTCATCCTTCTCCATCATTTCAAATGCTTCTATATCTTCATTCCAGTCTGCTAATATAGAGTCTATAGGCTGGACCTTTTTACCCCAGCTAACATTAGGATTGGAATCTTCCTCAGTTTCTGATTGTTCTTGAAGCTGGTTATCTAAATCTGTACATTCACCATCAAGACTTGTAGTCTCAAGGCTTTCTGTGGAACTAGATATCTGTTCAGAAGGGGAAAAGCCAGAAGCTTCTTCAATGTCTGTTGGAGACGATGACTCTGAGTGAGGATCCAGAGTGCTTTCAGGGGTCTCCTGATCAACCAAGTCAACTGCCTGAGAAAGCGACAGTATCTGTTCTGCACTTTGATTCTGAGAATCATTTTCAGAAGATGGCTGGTCTTCATTTTCCATCTCAGGATCTGTATAGAAAAGAAACACACACATCACTCTCCCTCTTAAAAACTGTACCACACTTACAACTTTGCAACAAAATGAAAAAATAAAGCAGGCATATCAAGGCAGAACAGTGAACCCTGGCACTGAGGTCAAGGTCTTCTGATAACATTTTCTGTGTAGCTATGGAAAGAATGTGCTGGCAGTGACAATAAATGTCACCCTAAATGGAAGGGATAATAATAACTAATAGCATAATGCTGACCTATCTGAATATTAGTGACAAAAGCACCAAAGAAAAACATTAAAATGCATATAAAAATTCCAACATATGACAAAAATTTATTAACTATCTGGCTGGAGATGGTTCAGTGCTGAGTGTGCTACACAATCATTGGAATAAGAGTGCAGATCCCACACCATTAACACGCTGGTGTCTCAGACACTCTAACTCCAAGGATCCTACAGTCTCCATGTGCATATACAAGCATGAGCACATGTACACACACCTGCACAATCATTTATTATTAATTATATGCACATAATTTATTAATACCTAAGTTAAAGAAAGCTTGCATACAAGAACATCTTAAATGGAACATAGCATATATCATTGCTAAAATTTGAAATCCTATTTCTTGGAAAAGTAAAATTTACCACTCAGTAATCTATTTAGATTCAAATAAAAAGATTGAATGGTTACGGGTATTAGTAAGACTTATCAAATAAAATAGATTGGTTAAGACTATTACTATATATCTATAAACTTTAAACAATTAATTTAAAATTCATGAGGAGCCTGAGTAGGTAAAGTTAAGGTTTTTGTAATGAATATAAACTATAAAAGTCCTAGAAACACTTTACTTAGTTCTTACAATAAAGTGCTTAATCAGCCCTGTCACCCACAGGTCACCTGCTCAGCCTGTTTCTATTTCTCAGGCAGAACTCTCTCCGGTGTCCACTGTGCCTGTGCCAGAGAAGCCAGGAGTGAAGCTGACACTATGCGTGCTTTTAAGTATCCCACAGGCCAACGAGAAAATGGTATTTGCAAATGCTGGCTATTTCGATAGTAAGTGGAAAAACCCACACTAATAGGGGAGATAGGCATGTGTAATAGGAAAGCTAGCAGGAATAATATCTGAGGCTCCTTTGGAAAGTAAGCAGAGCTCAGAGTAGAGGAGAAAAGACAGATCTATTAGCAAACTGCACTGGCCTTTGAAGGAAAGGTAGACAAGCTGGAGTACTGGTGAGCATGGACAGCCACCCTCTCAGGTAGGATGCTTTACTAGGGAAATCTCTGTGCATACACAGGCCTGCACATGCTTCCTTTCTCAAATTCACATTCTTAGTGTTGAGTGGTGGATGGTTTATTAAGAACTACCCCTACAGGCTTGAGTACTGACACTCGGTCCCAGGTGCCCACGGTGGTGCTGTTTGGGAAAATTTAGGGGGTGAGGTCTTTCTGGAGGAAGTGCTTCATGGGGGTTGGGAGGGTGGGGTGTGGGGTGTGTGGAGTGTGAACTCTGAGGGTTTATAGTCTCATCCTGTTACATGTTCTTTCTGTTTTCTGGCTTGAAGATGTGATGGCTCAGCTTCTTGCTCTGGCTGCTATGGACTGAAGCTCTGTGAATGTGCTGTCTTTGCGGTGGTATTTTATCACAGCAGAAGAACAGTAACTAACACAGTTTGCTAGTCTGGGTTTTGGAGTCAGAAGCACTACTGTCACACTACAAGCCCAGCTTGATTTTTTGTTTATTTGGTTTTTGTTTTGGCAGGGGGAAGCTGAAGGTTAAGACATCTCAGTTTCCTTCCTTCCTTCCTTCCTTCTTCCCCCTTCTCTCCCTCCCTCCTTCTTTCAAATGCACTATTTTCTTTCCTTTATTACTATGTTCCCGTCTCAATTTTCTAGCTGTGAAAGAGGCACAAATAAGTAAAAAGTCGGGGACATGGGTGAGAAAAATAACAAGGCCCTTGAGTTTCTTTTTGAATCACATTACTCTAGTCTGGAAGGACGGGATGGGTGCAGGGCTGTCCTGTGTAGTAATGAAGACTGTTTGTGGCTAAGCCTTTTCTGAGGTTACATGTGAAACATTATTATTCTGGGTGTCTAGCTAATGCCATAAAATAACAGAATAACCAGGGTAGATATATAAGAAAAAAATGTAAGTATTACATAAATTTTTATATTGTGACTGTACACCAAAACTCAAATGTGGTAGTCTAAATAAGAATGGCCTCCAAAGGCTCACAGGGAGTGTGGCTGCTAGGAGGTGTGGCCTTGTTGGAGGACGTGTGTCACTATGGGTGGGCTTTGAGGTTTCAGATACTCAGACCAGGCTCAGTGTCTCACTCTTTTCCTGCTGCCTGCAGATCAAGATGTAGAGCTCTCAGCTCCTTCTCCAGCACCATGTCTGCCTGCACACTGCCACTTAAGAAATACTACCAAGGCTGATAAAAAATTGGTTAAAAAAAAAACCCAAACCTAAAATAACTACCAGTACCAGTAACCCCTGAGTAGAAGCAGCAAAAGTGAAATCATATTTTTCATAATACAATAAAAACCTACAAAACTAATTTATGACAAGTAAGGCTCATATTGCTTACTACTACACAATTACAATAAAAAGAAGAAATAATAAGAGTTGATTAAATTTACATATATGCTCCCGAATCAGAAGTTGTCACACTTAACTGTATTCTACTCTCTAAAAATATGTAAATACAAAATTCCAAAATGAATCTCATTTATACTTCTTTTAATTTTTAACTACACGACATTGAATTCTAAAGATTCAGTAAGGGAAGGACTATCATGTGAAATGTCCTCCAGATAAGGCATGTAAATAACTGGTACAGGGTAAACAAAGACAAGTGTTGCCTATTCCTCTTGTAGAAACTTGTGCACAGGACACAGAGGTGGCGGCAGCCAGGCCAGCCTGCACTTTGAGAGGAACAAAGATGCAAAGGAGCTGAGGCTGGCCACATTGTCGGGTCTTCACTCTCGGGCGCCTGTCACCAGTCTAAAGGGTGTAACACTGATTTAGATATGGCAAATCAGAAACACAAGAAACAAAATGCTGGACAAGGGCCCAAAGAATGCCAGTGGGTCTTCCTAATAAGAGGGCAAGATGATGTTGGTGAAGACTTAAGAGTCTGAATGTTATACAATCGTTCATTCGCCAGCACATTCTACGGTAAATGAAAGTAAAGTTCACAGAGTTAAGAGCTATATAATAATCAATCATGCAATAGAATCACTGAACCAAAATGAAAAAAAAATGTACATTCTGCCAAGAATGAGAAAAACATGTCATATCGAACAGGCCTTTGAATTGGGTAGAGGATGGCTGAACTTCTCAAGGAAAAGAGTCATAGGAATGTAATAAAGACAAGGTAAATGCATTTAGAAACATGGCCTGTTTAGAGAAAGCAGGGCAGGCAAGCACTGGGCTGTTCCTCTCCAGGCAGAGAGCCATCTGCCATGTCCAAGAGCAGCCTCACTAGAATCAGACCTGTCCCCAGCGGTCTTCCACAGTCAACTGCAGGACTGCAGGACTGCAGCCTACCTTGAACGAGGTTCTCTGAAGATTGATACTGCTTGGCTTACATTCAGGGCAGTTCACAAGATAGGATGCCTTCTCATTTTAATCTCACCTCTATTTTCTGTCTGCCTTTGTACCAGACACACACTAATACAGTAGTAGCCTTGAGAGCACACAGACCTGTTCAGTAGGCCGGAAGCATGACAATGTACAGGAACTTTAGAATGCTGATGCTTTCCTCCATAATACTAAGGATCAGGAGACTGACTGAATTATAAACTGCTTCAATTTAAAAGTCACCAACGTATTTTTTGTTTGTGAGACAGGGCTGGAATTATTAAGTATCTTTAAAAACTCAAATTTTGAAGCAATGAGACACTAAGAGACACAGTGCTAAAAGTTTTGTTCAAGAACAGAGTGTGGACAACTTAACTCTTAGAATTGCCAATGGTTTCTCTAAGGAAGCAACATTTCCACCTGATAAACTTCTAGAGCATCAGCTTCTGAAGAATGTGTAATATCTGAACACTGTTGCTATAGATTCTATTAGTCACATTTATCAGACAGAAGGTGGTTAGAGAAGAAGCTTGTCTGGGCTGCTATGTCCTGCACTGTAAGTGCAAAGGACTCTTCAATCAGCAAGCAAGGTAATGCCATTTGGAAGGATGGTTTAAAGACATTCTACTACCTGAACTAGGTGCTTACTACTGAGGGTACTTATATAATTCCAACTGATGAGCCAGAGCTAGGAGACAGAAAAAGCTTCTGGGTCTCCTTCCATGTCTCTCAAAGTACAGGTGAAGAACTGGTATGCTACAATCGCCTGGGAGTGTAGTTGGTTCAGCAAGACCTAGGCATGACTTTGAAGTTTTTAGGAGCCCTGTAGGGGTGTGGCCAGTCCCCTTAAAGACCTGTTGGTTGCATGCTGCCTGCTCCTTCTGTTTGACCCTGTGCTCTCAGAGGGAAGGTCTCTGCCTGTGTCCTGTAGAAAATTCCAACTCTCCAAAAATTCCTTTAAGGTTCAATCTTGTATCAGTGAGTGTTGATATAACCCGTTAATAAATATTAATCCTCTTATATAATCAATTGCTAGTAAATAATTCTTACAATATGTTATGGGAGTGTGTGTAAATGTGGGATTGTGATCCCTGCTTCAGCATAGTGGAGAACGCAGGAGCCTCCACTTCCAACTAGTGATTGATGCAGGTGATGGCATGGGACAAGTTAATGATGACCATTATGGAGTCTAACTTCTTAGAATATTATCCTAAGTCAGTAAAGCGGCTGATCTGATGAAACTAGTATCACTGATTTTTCTTACAGTCATAGATATTAATAATCGTAACTTGTTGGTTTGGTTAACATAGTTGTCCATTTCTCAAAATGCTATTCATACACAAATCATCAATTAAAGGAGTACTGGAACATTAACAGCTCAGCAAAGTTATGGACAAAGTGCTTTAAAATATTGTTTACATAATATCTTTTTCTGTGGTTTTTAAGGGAATATTATTCTTTAGCAACTTTTTTCTAGTTGTTCTGTTTTTCCTACCCTTTTCTGGTGTGGGGAGCATGTAATTCACCATAATCACAGTCTTAAGTCATGTGCCCCTCACCTCCACAGAAGCTTAGAAAACAAGCCAATATTTTAAATACTTTACTTTGTATATAAATAAAAAATGATCCAAAATAATTATTTCTTATACAACAATGCTGCTGTTAGAGTGACTGTTGTATGAGCCTGAACTAATGACTTTATCTAGAGTATGAAATATATAATTAATAGAATTAGTTGTAGCAGGATCAATAAATTATTATTATTATTATGGGCAACTGACTAAATATGGAGGTTACTAATTACATTAACTCATATATCATGATACTCAGTGAAACAAAATTATGTATGTATGCGTGTATGATGCACATACATATATAATTGGTTTATTAATGCAAGATACTTACTACTGTTAATAATGTAGCTTGGAATCATTTTACCTTTTAATATTGCTGCTGAAATTCCAATGGTAGCAGAAAACAGGGGAAAGCAAAGGCATTAAAGTCTTATTCAGATTAATATTAATTTGCCTGTGTTTGATGCACAGCAGAGGAGGAAAGATGGAAATTTTGAAAAAAGGGCCCTAGGAATAAAGAAAGCAAGTACACAGGCAGGTTTGAGAAGATCAGGACCTCTTTGTATTCTGTCCCAACTACACATCCTTACACACCGACCACTCATTCATGCTCTCAAAAAACTGACAATTCAAAGGCTCTCAAAGAACAAAGCAATAGAGAAGATCAAACACTGATTGGGACAGCGCTGTACTGTTAACTTTCAAAAAGACATCACACTGAATCAAGTTAGTTTTTGAATCTCTGTCAAATACTCTCTGGGTGATAACAGCCCCATACAGACTATACAGTGCCATTCATTTAAATGGGGTGGGAGACATAGTTCCCTCCACAGGTGCCTCCTCCTAAAAAGACTGCTGTCAGGGGCAGGATCATACCCAGATCCTCAGCTTTCCCAACTCCCCAGCTGTGAAAACTGCAGCCTTCACACAGTGGTTTCACATAACTTCAAACTGCTAACAACACTTCAGCCTAGGGATGATTATATATTCTTATGAGCTAAGTTATCTTGCTCGTCAGGCAAAGCCATTTGTAACTCTTATACTATAAAATCCAAGTGATAAATGTAGATGGCAAGAAGGAGAGCGCCTGATTTCTAAGACCTTCATCAAGAGTGGCCTGAGAGTACAGGCTGCTGGTGGTAATGCTGCTGTCATATGTATGCAACATCCCACATGTAAAATCACCTTTCTAAAAGCATTCTAATTCAGCCATCAAAGCAAAGGTTTTACTATTTATAATAAATTACTGTTAATATCTTAAAATATTAATAGTAAATTATATATAAGTTTATTTATTATTTAATTTATACATAATTTAATTTAATGAAAAATAGTAAAATTAAATAACGAATGCTAATAAGACTAATAAATTAAAAATAATAAACTATTGTTATTTCCAAAAGAAAAATTCTAAACCACCTTCTAAAACATTTGCTTGTTTTCCAGCAAAAGGAAATAAATAAAAAAGAAATCTCTGTCGCACTTGTCGGCGTCTTTCGCTACTGGGCTAACAGGACTAGTGCAGCAACCGGCTGCTAGTTACCTCGGTCTCTTGCTTTGTCAGAGAGGAGCACCTCCACCTCCTCGTGCTCCCGGATGGCGTCCAGGATGATGCTTCCTTCCTTGCTGAACAGGAACAGCATGGGGATCTTTATGTCATCCGTGTCTTTGCCATCCCCTGCCATCTGGAAGAGCGGGGCCGTGTCACTGCTGCTCCCCTCATTGTCATCTAGTGGGAAACAGACAGAGCAATCAGGATCTGACCGGCGCACACATGCGCTCCCACTGCTATGCCCATCGACAGAAATGATTCAATGTACCAAAAAATGAATATAATCTTCAGATCCACCAATTTTATAATTTAGTCTAAGAAAATAATTGAAAGCAGCAAAAACTCTAAACTCAAAGAAATTCACTGGACTGCACAATTATAAACAGCTCTAAATAAATTATAATAAACTACCTGCACACAAATAAAAGATTCTAATAATCTGGATCACACAGCAAGAGCTATGAATGAACTTTTAGATTTCCTTTAATGTATCTGTTAGCATTTGAACATTCCTTTTTTTCCCCCTCCTTTTTTAAATTAAATCTTTTCATTTATATTCATACCATGTTGAGGCGGGACTAAGCTCCTCCCCCTGCATCCAGACTAGGTGAGGCACCCTTGTATGTGGAATAGGTTCCAAAAAGCCAGTTCATGCGCCGGGGACAGGCTCTAGTCCCACTGCTGGAGCCCCACAAACAAACCAAGCTACTCAATTGTCATCCGCGTGCAGATGGCCTAGGTCAGTCCCATGCAGGCTCCTTGCCCTAGCTGTCTGTCCAGTCAGTGAGCTCCCACGAGCTCAGGTCAGCTGTCTCTATGGGTTTCTGCATCATGATCTTGACTCCCCCTTGGTGTTTGAGCATTCCTAATTCAAAAACTTAAAATGCTCTGAATTCACACATGTTTAGACCAGGAATTACTTAACTATTAATAAGCTGAATTAAACAGTATTGTCACTTCACACTGGATAAGCATCAGTGTAAGTGTCAATCACATCTATTCCCAGGATCATGCAGCAGTCTTCTGTGGAAAATGACAATGCCATTTCTCACACCACTTGCATCATAGACCCAAGTGAATGGTAAACACAATGTGTCTTCTTAGTCATTGATCAAAGGACAGCTGTCTGACCCCGGTCCCTCTAGGGTCCTAGACCTGATGCACAGACAGCTTCTGCTCGTGGTGGGACCGTCTGTCCATGCATGCAACTCGGACAGAGGGCCTGGCTGCCTTTGGAAGAGGGAGCAGGTGCATGAGGGGTCTAAAAGGAGCGCAACTGCAAATTACCCAAGACTGGACAGCCTACATAAAGGGACACGTGAAAACTGTCCGCTAGGGCGACTCGCAGTTCCCCTGTACCCTGGGTCAATTCCTGCTGCACATCTCTTGGGCTAAATAAAAATCATCCCCTTCCACAAAATAAACAACCTCCCTTCTTCTTAAAATAACAAGTAAATTATTATCTCCTGTAGTCAAATGATTTCTAAGGTAACTTGTATTTTTAGTCCTTGTAATAAAAAAAAGAAAAAAAAATGCTTTGTCAGGGAAAAAAACAAGAGAAATAAATCTCTCTCACATACATTAAATTTTTTTTTAAATATTTATTTTTATTTTATGTGAGTTAGTGTTCTGCCTGCATGTATGACTGTGTAAGGGTGTCAGATCTTGGAATAACAGACAGTTGTTTATTAACTGCCATGTGGATGCTGGGAATTGAACTCAGGTCCTCTGGAAGAACAGTCAGTGCTCTTAACTACGGAGCCATATCTCCAGCCCTCAATTTCTTTTTAAAATTAAATTTTTCTGACAACAAAACTCATCATCTCATTCTTGTTCCATAAAATTCATCAACAGCTACTAAAGAGAATGTCTGACCTGATAGTCCATATATCATCTCATGAAACTGAGAAAATCTTAACACAAGAAGGTATGTTTTAAAATTAAAGTAACATATCACACTCTATGCTTTATACTGTAAATCTCCATTTTTAAGTCTTGGTAAGAAAAAAATGCTCAAAATCATAGTGACAATGGATATTAAGTTCTTCAGTAAGAGCAGCCTTAATGTGAAAATAGCCAAAGATAAACGTGCTGACTCAAGGGGCAGGGAAATGGCTCAGTTGATACAGTGCCCACCACAGAGCCGGGCATGGTGATGGACATCTGCAGCCCTAGCACTGGGAGTTAGGAGACCCCATAATTCACTGGCCACTCAAACTAGCCAATTTGAGAGCTCTGGGCTCAAAGACCGTCTCACAAACTAAGGTGGAGAACAGCTAGCTCCACATACTTGTGCATATGAACGTATATGCACACACAAATCTGTACACATACACATTTAAAGGAAAAAAATTAAGTTGGGAGTCAGCAAAAATGTCCACAAGTGAATGCTGTCAGCTTTGCGTTCTCTGTTGGAACTATCCACTCTGCAGCTCAAAGCACTCAGAGATAATATCTAAATGAATTGGTGTGGCTGTGTCTTAGCAACACCTAAACTGAGGCATGAGTTGATGTGGTTCACATCTAACAGTTTGCTAAATGTGGGTTTACATTACTAAACACAATTTCTCCTAAAACTTTTTAACTAATGAAATTTATTTACTTAAACCAAAATTTTAGTACCCATATAGAATAAGCAAAGGAAGTGGTAAATAACTTTTTGCTGAAATAAATCCTAACACTTAAGTGTTCACATCTTCTGCTTTTCACGATGCTAGAGTCACAGCAGGGCCACTGAGGGACCCCCAGCCCTGCAATGCCTCATGTACTCTCAATGCAGAAATGAACACTAATTAAGGGAAGGGAAAGATGGAAAATGGACTTTCCTGGTCAATGCACAACGGATGTGGGATTCCAGTCTTCTAGTTCTTTCTACATGCAAATACCTTTTAAATTTAAACATAGAAAAAAAATTATAATCCTGCTGCTAGTCATGGCTTGTCATGAGAAAAAAGGGGGGGGGAAGAGACAGCAAAACTCATGAGGTGAAATACATGGGTAAAGTTGGTAATTTGTAATTTCAGTGGGAAAAAATCCACTGGGATAAAACGTTTTAACAACTAGCTCTTATGGGTTGTCCAGTATTTGTAGCTTTTTTTTTCCAGAAAGGAAAGCTAACAAGTAATGGAAGCTGGGCCAGGGTTGCACTGCCATCCTGTGGCAGAGCCACTAACTGCACACACGTCTGTGATTCCAAGGCCTGCCCATGTGGAGGAACAGAGGTCTCCACAGGCTGTGCACTGAAGGAGGTTGAGTGCAGTTCTTACCTGGAGACTTCAGGTCTCAAGGGCAGTTTCTTTTCCAGAGTGTGGGGCGTTTTCACAACACTACAACTCTGCTCTCATACCTTATCCCAAATATGTCACTGACATTAATATACAGAAGCCAGTATCTGGGTTTTCTTTTCTTTTCTTTTTTTAATATGGAACGCTTCACAAATTTGTGTGTCATCCTTGCGCAGGGGCCATGCTAATCTTCTCTGTATCGTTCCAATTTTAGTATATGTGCTGCTGAAGTGAGCACTGGGTTTTCAACAAAGATAAATACATAGGAATTACCCCACCATTGAATCATCTATCCTTCATGTTGTCATAATAAAAAGAACCTGATAAAATTCTTTGATAAGACTTTAGAGAATAAAAGAAAAAAGCCCAAATCATCTCCTCCTGATCAATACACTGATGCAGAGGATTACTTACCAATAACAATGCCACCAATGGCTCCAGCGTTCTGAATGTTTCGTGCCTTTTCTGCAAACATGCACTGTCCTCTTTGTATCAAGGCAATTTTTCCCATCACTGCCTCAGGGTTAGTGAGCTCTGAACAACCATTATATGGTTTACTGCTTGCAACAAATCCTCTTGTCTGTCAGAAAGAAAAGTGACCCAAATCTTTTATCTTCTTCAATTACAATCTCATCATTTAACTCTAGTATTGTGTAACTTTAAGGGAGCTAGAATTCTCCTCTCTCTCTCTCTCTCTCTGTGTGTGTGTGTGTGTGTGTGTGTGTGTATGTACAGATGCAGAAGCTATAAATCAATCATCAATCTCATCTATCATTCATCAACAACCATTCATCTCATCTTTTGAGACTGGGTCTCTCAACTGAACTTGAAGATCACAAATTAGACTAGGCTGGCCGGCTAGGCATCCTTGGGAATCCTCCTGTCTCTGCCTCCCCAGTGTGGGATTGAAAGGCATATTAATATTGCTAGCTTCTGTGTGGGTGCCTAGGCTGAACTCAGGTCCTTGTGTGCACAGCAAACACTCCCCAGCCACTGCATACAGATGTGAAAAACGCTTTAATTTAGATGCAGAGGGTGTGCTAAAGGAAGGGTCTCAGCTGAGTCTGTTTCTACCACTGAAATGTACACTCAGACCCCAACTTCTAAACATAAAGCTACTAAGCTAGAGACAAATCAAATACTACTAAAATTTCAGTAAGCTTATTGGAGTACACATACCTCTTTATGTTTAGACAGATCCAACCCAAACTGAGCCGGTCCAGCAGTTAAGACTACCCTGCCAAAGAATGGGTGAGAAATAATCTGTACAGCTCGTGGAGGTAGCTGCTGCTCTTTCTGTTGCTGACTTGACAGTTCAATCATCTCCTGCATGAACCGCAGTCCATCTTCAGCATCAATTGAACTAGCAGCCTATAAAAGAAACAGATTCGTTTAGCTTAGCTTTCCTTCCAGCAAACTTCCCTGTCTTCGTGACTTGCTAAATTACAGACTTCTGCATGGCATTTCTCCTTTTAGTTTAGGTCCCCATTAAATATTTCATCTAACTTGCCCTCAAACACTAATTTCAGGAATTAAAATTTCTGAAAGGCATTATCTGTAACTCTGATCCATGTCTCTTTCCCACCATATAAACACCTTTGATGGAGATTTGAAACTGTGCTTTTATCAAACGCTCAAGTACCCTTCTGCTGCTACCTCTACTGGCTTCCCCCAAAGCACAAAAGGCTTCTTGCCTAACTCCCGACTTCCCTCTTTGAATCTCCACACTAGCCAGCAGATTCAAACACGTATTAACTACCTATTCTGTCCCCACTGTAAGCTGAAGCACTGCAGAGAGCCTGGAAGTTTGTGTCTAGTGGAGGAAGACATGCAAATGTAACTATGCTCAAAAAGTCTAAAGTAAAAAGGCTGGTTTGATTCTGCTGGTGCATAACTGAGAACTAAATCTAAACCAAGGAGAAGTTGAAGATGACTATCAGAAAAAGATTGCCAAATAAAAGGATTTGCCATAAGGAGTTGGAGGATAGAGAGCCACCAAGAGTTCAAGTGCACTCTGAAATTTCTCACACTGAAAGAGCTCAGAGAATTATGAGTTTACTGAACAAAAAAACAGAGAAGAGAGCTGAGGTAAGGTCAGGAAAGCAACAAAGAAGAAAACCAGGACTCAATTTAGGGTAGACAGATGCTGAGATATACAAATACACAGCAGATATACTAAAGCTGGCTTTGGGGTTAAAGTTCAGAATGAGTGTTATATGTCCAAGAAGTCACCAGTTCAAAGCTAGTGGCAGAAACAGAAGAGTGTTGAAGAGAACAGACCGCCCTGCACCTGCAATGAGTGGAGCACCAGGGAAGCAGAGCTACAGGAGTCCACGGGGCAAAGAGGGGGAACTGAAAAGGAACTATGCTGCTACGACACCCCTGGAGCCAAAAAAGAAGGAAATGTTTGAAAAAGAGGAAAGTCAAGAGTTACAGAAAAGTTAAACTGAGTAAGAGCCATGTGGTGGCCATCATTTCACTAGTAGCCTAAAGAAAAGCACATGAGCCACGCTCACAATTTGGGACTAAAAGGACATGAGGATATTCTTAAATAGAAGACGGAGATGGCAAAAAAAACATAAAAATTTAAGTGAAAAGTGAGATTGTGGAAAAGCTGAATTTGTGAGTAAAGGTCGTTTAAATATGCTTACAGCTTAAAATTATTCAGAATATTACGCTGTTCAGAATCATGGTGTTAATAAAGTAAATAACTTAAAGGTTTCATGTTATAAAAAAATCTTTAAAGTAAGACCCAATAAAATTTATCTAAAAGGTATGTTATCTTTTTTGGGTACAAATATATTCAAAGCTTGATTTCTGTGATGAATGAAATACGGTATGATTCAGTATTTACTGAAAACTAGTGTGAAATATTAAAATTAATCAATAATTCAAAATAAAATAGTGGAAAGACAATGAATTGAAATAAAAATTTATATTTCAGTTTATCTTTGACTGTATTACTAGTATTAATAAATTACCCAAATGATTATGCAGAACTAGGGACTTTCCAGAGAGCTCTGTGTATGTCTACTCTAACGTTTACAACAGCCAAATGTCATCACCCTATTCAAGCGGAAGAGCAAAGACAGCATCCAGCCCATACAGCAATGTCTTACTTGGATTGCATGTTGGACCAGCTGGACTCGCCCATCTTTGAGGTGAATCAAACTCACCCCCATCTTCTTCAGGATTTCTAAATGTTCAGGGTTAGTGGCCATAAAATCTCTGGCTCTCAGAGGAGGTTTAGCTCCACTTCTGAAACTCTCCTCTCTGCAGAAAGGAATCAGAAGCAAGACTTACAATTACACATTTACAAGCAGCAAAATATAAAAACCAAGTAAGAATAATCTTAGTAGATAGTTGCAAAACTGATAATTTTTGAACTGAAGAAGCTGGCATAATTTATTTTCCTATGCATGATTCTGATTACTAACAAACTATGTCAAGTGTGTGTGTGTGTGTGTGTGTGTGTTCCAACAAAAAAGACCATGTATGCTATCTTTCTCTAAAAACATATTTTTCAGTTTTAATTTTTTAAAAATTGTATGTGTATGGGTGTTTTATCTGTTTGTATGCCTGTATACAATGTGCATACAGTGTCCTTGACGAGGGCATTGGATCCATTGGGACTGTAGTTACAGATAGCTGTGAACTGCTACTTGGGTCCAGGAAATGGAACCTGGGGTCCTCTGAAGAGAGGCCAGTGCTCTTAACTGCTGAGCCACCTCTCTAGTCCTCACAATATTTAAAACCAAAACAATTCTTGATCAGTGAATAATAATGTTCACTTCATTTTTTTTTTTAGCTCCCTTGTAGTCAATGGCTTTTCTAATAACTATCTATATTGAAGAAAATAAGCTCATTTATGTGCCTCCCAAAAGTTTGGTTAACAATCAAGAAGCAATCCAAAAAACAAAGTACAAACAAAAGCAAACACAAATTGTCTTTCTACCATGTAGAAACTACAGAAGAAAGTATTTTCTTATAGGTACAAGACATAATGAATAGTTGGATATTTTGTACCTAAAAATGAGCTAAGAAAATTTAAAATTGTTTACTATCAAACAAAAATAGAAAAAAGTTAAGATAATTTTTATTCAATAAAAACTACATACTTCAGTATCTGGTCTAGTTTAAAGACTTTGTGACTGTTACAGTTCCTTAAGACCTCTGTCATTTATTGTGAATTAACTTAGTATTAACAAATATAAAATAATACATCTTACACTCTGATGATGCCTCTTGGACAGCTCTTATCCACCACATTTTTCAAGGGTTCACGGATGCTCTGAGCATATAATGGATCATTAGGAAAAAGAATCTGAGTGTTTGGACAAGTCCAATCAAAATTACTATCATCCAGTTCTGTGTATTCTGAGGTCTGAAACATTAAAAAAATTATGTAAATAATAATATAGTACCATTTAATACTATGAGTAAAAAGGAAATATGTTTTATAAAATAAGAGTGACACACTAAAAGAAAACAAGACAATATTACAAGCACTTTCCTCCTACCATGCAGATATTAACTAAACTCTAATTATGGGTTACTTCATACTTAGAAAAATAGTGAACACACAGAACTGAGTAAGGCATTAATTAAAACTCACTGTGTTCTTCTTAGAGCTGCTACGATTTGTGGTAGAGAGCCACAGGGGTAACAGGTGAGCTTCTGTTGTAAAGATGTAATCTTCTATGTCAAAAATAATGTCTTCTTTATCAGCAAATAACAGATAGAGGTATTTAAACATCTCAGCCAAGAAGAATGAATCCATTCTAAATTGAAAAGTCACAAATAAATATTAAAAAATCTGAATATTAATTATAGCGTCAATACAATTCAAACAGCCAAAGAACTACAGGGTGTCTCAATCCTCCACTGTCACGATGACCTGGACTCAAGTACATTGCAAAGGCATAAAATACCACTGGAGCTGCATTATCCTCAGCACATTACAGGAGGCTCTTAAAAAGATTTTTGGTTTTTGGCCATTCAAATTATTTTTAGTAATCACATAGTATTAGGAAAATACAAGTATTTTCTTCTTGAAAAAATGTGTTTATGTGTTGCAAGTGGATTCTTGTGACCTACAGGACAATGTCAGTAGATCTGTAGAGAATTATGCACCCCCAAACAGCCTGTCACTAAAAGTTTTCAAGTGCCATGTATGAGACATTGGTCACAATCTCAATGCAAAATTCTCCCTCATAATTTAGATGGAAAGAAATTATATTTTTCTAATTGGCAGTTCAGCCAAAAGACTCCTGAGATGATATTTAACCCCATAGTTTTGTCCAGGAACAAAAATAAAAATTCCTTAGGATAAATATAAAGTTCTAAATTTATGCTTTAAAAATTAGCTTCTTAAGATAAAGACAGAATATTTTTATTTGCAGCCTAGAGTTAAGTATTCGAGATTAGTGGGATCAGTCACAAATTGTTTGAGTTACACAAACAAAAATCTCAAGGGCAATTAACAATACAGCACAATGAAGATTAGAGTTTGGGGCCAATGCACCTGAGAGGTAAAATGCTCACCTCTGAAGCCCAGATGAAGCAGTGCTCTTCAGTAGGACAAAAGGTACACCTATCAGCCTCTCGCCCCAACTAGCCACATCTTGCCTGACTTCAGATGACCACAGTACTATAGTGCTGTACATATCTTGAGCATAATTAGTGCTAAGTGTGTGTGTTTCAGAGCTGAGGATGACATTCAGTACTTAGGACAAGCTAGGCGTTCTACCACCATATTACAACCCATCCCACAGAAGTCAAGAGATAGTCTATGCACTGCAAGACAGTCAGAAAGGAGCAAAGGCAGAGGCAAGAAGCCAGCAGCACTGTCAGGAAAGGGATACATGGTAGCGAGGAGGGAGAAAAGCAGGCTGGTAAATTCTGAAAGCAGAAACCTTTGAAGAGAATGAAGCTCCTGCGCCCCCATTCCTCGGCATGCCCCTTTTGTACTATCACAACCATGTGCTGCTAATTTCTCTACACGACTACCTGCTCACTGACTGCCAACATGGGAGGGCCAGGAGTGGGTCTCATCTATCAACCCTGACATGTGCAGCACCTGGCGTAAAGTAGGTGCTTTATAGAATATACTGCTGCTATAACATGGTTGTCTATGCCAAAGCCCTAATTAGACTCCTCAACTAGCCTCATTAGATGCCTTTGTCAATTTCTTCCCCTTGGGTTCTTCATCTTTAAAATGAGGATTATGATGGAATTATACTCTCAAGGGTTGCTGGATCAAATGAGTTAAACATACAGTGTTCAGAAGAGCACCTGGACAGCAGGGAAGTAAATAGACCATCTCTGCTTCCTTTCCTGCTGTTATTGAATATTCACTTCCAAAAGCCTAGCCTTTCCTCATCAACTACAGTCAGAGAAGGGAGCCCCAAGCCTAAGGAACTATTTCTAAAACATTCAGTGAGGAACTAAGGGCCAGTCTCACGAGGTTATGAGCATGGTGCTCCTCCTGTCCTCAGTGCCTTTGCCCAAAAGTTTTTAACTTCTAACTCTCACTCATCTGTCAGGACTCAGGATTCTCCAGAAACAGTTCAGTGAAAATCACATACCAGCTTGTATGGTTTGCAGAACATCTGAAAAGTCTGTTTGCATATGCTTGTCTTCACTAATTCAGTAGCTCAAAGAATATGAATTTATATGTCTAATCTTTAAAACTATTATAATGCCAGCACATAATGGGTCTCACAATAGTTACGAAACGGACGCTTGCTAGTCAAGTGCAAAGCCAAGTTTCAGCAGTCATTCAGAGATATAACGACTACATAAGTGATCTTCGGATAGCAGAGACGTTAGTGACGACCGTGCGGATCAATGTGTGCGCCCTCTATCATGTGATAGGCACCCACATCTATGTAGTATCCAGTGAAACAGAAACCACCATGGTCTCCCCACTAGCAACAGAATCAGAGCATACACACTGAGCATGATTATGTTGATGAACAATTATTAACTGAATACAAACCATAATCCAGCTCTTTCATTATTCTGATAATTTCTCTAACTTAATGTTTAAAAATCAACAGGAGACAATGTTTCTAATGTCCCAATTGCAGGTTCTGATATGTAATATTCACATATCTACTTAAAACTCATTGGAGTACCTTCTACACACCAAGCACTATGACAAGAACAACACACACACAAACATCACTTTTCAAACAACTGAAAATAAGTGGATCTAAGAATTTTTGTTTTTTTGTTTGTTTTTTTTTTTTAAAAAAAAAAAAAAAACAAGCACAATGAACTACGGTTTGCATCCTGAAGTGCTCCATCTCCCACTGTTTCTCTGAACCCTCACAAGTGACTGGGTTTTGTGCCGTGTCCCTTACTGAGGGAAGGGAGAGGGCTTGCTTACCTGTCCTCATGACTCCCAGTGCGAACATCCTTCATGGCAGCAAAGCCGCAAGGCACTCGAGCATACTTATTCAAATTTTCAATAAGTGTTTTCCCCACTTCAAGGTAGTAAGGGTCTCCTGTAGCCTATTAAGAATGAGAATACAGACACATATATCCGTTGCCACACACCATTCATTTACCCAGTAATTACTGAGTGCCTACTAGATGCTAGGCCTTGTGTTGGGCACTGGAGTACATGTTACACAGGACATAAGATATGAAGATACACTATGAATTTGATTTACAGAATTACTTTAACAACTGAAACCATATACCTCAGCCTTTAAGGTACATTTCTAAATGCTCAAAAGAACTCCCCAATTGAAGGGAGGACACTGCTTTAGGATACAGACCCATAAATAAAAATTTCCTTTAAAGAAATCTTTACAGAAGTTGGGTATTTTTTTGTTTTGTTTTGTTTTGATTAAGTTTTCTTTTTTGGTCACCACCCTCTTCTTTACAGCAGATGCTCAGTGTCCAGGAGGGGCTTCCTTAGAGCACAGTTGGGATCTCAATTTCCCACTCTGTGTTTGCAGCTATAGCCTCTATCCCTACTTTTGAAAACACATCCATTTATAACAAATCTTACATCTTTCTATAATTTTATGGGCTAAATAAATGCAAATAGTGATATATTCAACCATTATAACACTGAATGCTAATTTTTATTATAAAAGAGCAAGAGAGCCAACAAAAAGTAGGAGGAAAGCCACGAACGGTAAGTTATCTTACTTTATATAAGAAGTAGGTACTTTCTGCAAACTCTGGCCTTAGAGGATGCTGAGCCCAGTGGACCCTGAAATCTGTAGTAAATGCCTGTACAGAACAATATATAAGTAAGCATGAAAATGTGACTGAAAATTAAACAAGTAGTTCTACAATACAGATATGGAAAAATAATTAATATGAGTGGCAGTAAATTTTCATCCATAATATACTGACTATTGTTACTAAAATACCAATTCATTTTTAGAGACACTGTTTAACCTGGCTTAAGAGTTATTTTTGTTGCATGTCCATGTTCATGTATGTGTGTGTTCACACATGTACATGTGGAGATCAGCCCCGAGTGTTATTCCTTGGTGCTGTCCACTTTGCCTTTTGAGACAGAGGGTCTTGCTGGCCTGGGGCCTGCCAAGTAGGCTAGGGTGGCTGGCCATGTGTTCAGAGATTCACCTGTCCCTGCCTCCCCTTCTCTGGGATTACAGGTATGTACTAGCATGGGTTCTAGGGACTGAACTCAGTCTTCTGAGGTGCAGAGCAAGCCAAATGAACCAGCTCCCCAACCCTACATTACCTTTTTTTTTTTTTTTTTAAACTTTATTTATTTATTTGCCTTGGTGTTTTGCCTGGAACTGGAACTACAGACAGTTGTTAGCTGCCATGTGGGTGCTGGGAATCGAACCTGGGTGCTCTGGAAGAGCAGACGGTGCTCTTAACCGCTGAGCCATCTCTCCAGCCCCCCTACATTACCTTTTAAAAAGCCAATTGTACCAGTGATCAAATCAAAAAACCCAGTAATGACACTTAGCAATGACTATAAACACATCCTACATTGTATAATAACTGAGTTTTCCTTCTGTTTCTTTCCTTTTCTCTGCTGTTCTGATTTCCTTTTCATTTCTTTAATTGACAATTCTGTGTTTATGTTTATGTACAGTACACTGTTTTCATGTACTTACAAACGGTGAAATGTTAAATCAAGCCAATTAATATGCTTTATTTAATGCCACTGTTTTGAGGACACTTAAAATTTACTCTATGTATTTCCTATTCTATTTTTGTCTATGTATTTTCAAGTACGTATATTTTGTTGTAGACTGTTCTTTTATAGAAATATCAAATCCTCAGTAAAATAAATCAAAAGATTACTTAAAATTAAAATTAGTCTATTTAAAATTTAATTAATAATAGCCAACAGTGTTCTTTTTAAATTTTTTATGTGTATGGGTATTTTGCCTAGGTGTGTGTCTTTGTTGAATCCCCTGGCCTTGGAGTTAAGGACAGTTGTGAATGATCATGTGATGCTAGGAATGAAACCTGGGTTCTCTGGAAAAGCAGTCCATGCACTTAAACACTGAGTCATCTCTTCAGTCCTTACAGTTTTGTTTTTTTTTTCTTTTTAAATTAAGAAGAAGAAGGAGGAGGAGGAGAAAACTTTGTGATCAGTGTATTTAATTGAAATGTCAATATGAATATGAGCTTTTTATAATACAAAGACCTTCACTTGAGGGTTAATAAAACTACTTTCTAGACCTAGTGCCTTAGGAAACACCTCTGTTAATGAAAGCGTAGCTTAGGTATTTCAAAGAGAACAGAAAGAAAAAGGCTATGAACATGTTACAAATTTTGTAAAGGTGTATTTCTGGAAAGCCAAAAAGCATTCTACTCTTATCTTTTCAAATAAGTGTAGCAAAGACATCTATTACAAAATGTCATATTGTTTTAAAAGATGAATTTTCAGTAAGCATAAAGGTATTCTAAAAATTTTTAGGATGAGTGTATGATAAACAAAATATTATCAAATATACATAACTTTCACTAAACGAGCTTCAGAATATAAAGGGTAACAAGGTTTCCCTAGCTGCTGGCCCTCCCTAGAATGAGGGCCAGCAGGATGGCTCAGCATGTCAGGAGACTTTTGGTTCAAGAAGATGTAGTCCTCTGATCTCCAACATGGGCACTGTGGCGCACACACACTCCCCCACACTCACCTGCTGAGCACATGTACATTCCCACATACTAACAATAAAGTCAAACATTTTTGAAAGTCAGAATGAGACAGTATTGGGGCTGGGAATAACTATCAGTGGTAGAGCATTTTCTTAGTGTGTACAGGGCTTAGGTTTGTTCTCCATCAATGCACAATGTTAAAAGAAGCCCAACAACAAGAGCTGGTAGTGATTAATACTACAATGGCACCAGTTAAAACAGGCTGAGAAACAGTAAGCTTGGACTTTTATAGCAGTACCATCATTATCCTAAATTAAACCTCTCCACACAAAAATAGCAGAAAGATATAATATACATAAATAAAAAAATCAACTTAGCCACATCTTAAGGATGACATTTTCTATCTTTAAATTAGAAATATATAGAGATATAGATAGATAGATAGATAGACAGATAGATAGATAGATAGGCAAACAGATAGATAAATAGTGTGCATATGAAAGAGAATTTCAAATATTATTTGCTTACCTCTGGTAGAAAATTGTGTTTTTTAATCACCTGGTACAACATTTCATGAGTTTCAATAGCAGGTCTAATATCACCTTTTAAAACCTAGAAGTCAACAACAAAATTACTTAGGAAACCATAAACTAATTTCATCTATAGTCATCACATGATGAAGTTAGTATAACCTTGAAATAACTTATCATTTGGTTTTAGAGATCACAAATGCACTTATTAAAATAACTTTATCCTAATATTAAGAAAATGGCTTTCTTTACCTGTAAACCTGGAAAAAAGGCAAGCAATGAGTCCATCCAGGTGCGAGCATTCAGCATTGGTTTATGGATATGCACATCAAGTAGGAGAGGGGGCTGGCTAATATACCTCATTATGGCATCATAATGCTGAAAGATTACAAAAAATTATCATCAAAGTAGATGTAAAAAATAGTATATGGCACAGTAAAGAAATTAAGTCTGAATACACACACACACACACACACACACACACACACACACACACACGACAAATTACCTATATGTCAATTGACAATGTAAATATTTAGGTGGAAAGAAATTACAAATACTGCTATAAATTTCTCAGTCAGATGCAGAAGTATAGATATAGTTCAGTGGAAGAACATTTGTTTAGCATGCTCAAGGTTTCAGACCTAGGGCATGTGCACATGCCATACATGCGCACATGCACATAGAGAGAAAATTATCACAATTCATATCTACTAAAGATGCTGAACTGATTTAAAAGAAAAAGAGGCTAGGTGCAGTGGCATGTAGCCACAATGCTAACACTGGAAGGCTGAGGTAGGAGGAAAGAGTGTAAAGGTATCCTAGGCTACATACAAGATCCTGTGTCTTTAGAAGGCAAATATCTAAAACAGCAATTAATAAGAGCCCTTCCGGGGCTGGGCAGATCCATCGTTCAGGAAAGTGCTTGCTGCAAAGCATGAGGACATGAGTTCAGATATCCAGAACCCATGGAAAAAGCCAGGCAGCAGCAGATACAAACATCTCTAACATGTGATTAGCTAATGGTTAATGATGTCTTCTAGTCCCTTTGAAACAAAATCACAGCTTCCATCTTATAGAGTTGAGAGTGGTTTTTGCTTGTTTGTTTGCTTCTTTATCTAAGAAATGTGGTCCCTTCTCGACTAATACATTCTGGTACTAATGCACACAATCACTATTCTCACTCTCATGGTCTACTAGCTCTGCTTTTTCTGTTCTTGGGATCTCCTTTTTCCTTTCTTTTAACTGCTTCTCTTGTATATGTCTTAGCTTTCAAAACGGAACAAGTTATATTAATGTGCCAACGGAAAGTTACTATCAGCAAATAATATATAGACAGTTTTTCTTTTTGTTTTACTATTCAAAAGTTTACTAAGACTTAATTTTTTTTTTTTACTTCTTTTTATTTTATATGTATGTGCAAGTGCCTGCATACATATTTGTGTGCCACATGCATGTCTGGTGCCTAGAAAGGCCAGGAGGGACTGGATCTCCTGAAACTGGAGTTCAGGGAGTTGTGAGCTGCCATGTCGGTGCTGGGAACTGAACCCAGGTCCTCTGCAAAAGCAGCAAGTGCTCTTAACCACTAAGGCATATTCTCTTCAGTCCCAATTTAATTGGACTTTAAATATGCTGTTTTGCTGTCTCATTGCGTATTAAATTGCTATCACTGACAATGTGTCATATGTTTAGCCATGTTCTAATAACTCTGTACATAAAAACCCTTGTAAAGTCTCCCCCAAACACTTAGGGGAAAAAGCACTAGTATTCTTATTTTGTAGATGAGCATAAAGGCAACCAGAGATGCTCACGTACTCCAAAGTATGCTATCCAAACAGGATGTAAACTAAGATCTCTCTTAAAACTACAATATCAAAACACATCACATATTAATGTGGGTGAACTGATGGGTGGGCAAAACCAAACAAAACAAAAACCCAAAAAGCAAAAAATGTAGATTGTGTTGCAATGAATATAGTAACAGCTGATGGGTTTGTTATGTTAACCTTAGCTTCCTTCAGTTATAAAAACCACCCAATGATGAGGCCAACCATCTCCTTTCCCAAAGCTTCTATCTGTGGTTTTTGTGGTCTAGTCTTAAGACATCCACTTTTGAAATGAACACACTCTACGGAAACCCTGCTTGCCTGCTATGGATCAAAGACTAGGCCAATCTTCCAACATTTCAAATAGAATTGGAACCCAAAGGTGAAAGCTGTATCTCATTCTAGTAATTGTCTTCTGTGTTCAAAACAAGATTAGGTGAAACCCAAATGGGCCTGTATCACACAGTGCCAGATTTACACATTTTCTGATAAAAGATGAAAAGGAAGCTTTTTTGGAAGTGTATTTCACTTACACATTGCCCTTCCCAACATCAGTGTTAACAAAGCAAGATTACACATTTTAAGACAAGTTAAATTGTTTTCATCAATCTTAGATTCAAATGAAATTAGCTACAAAATTAATAGAAAATAAATTAACTTACTGTATTAAATCTTTCCAGAAAACTGTCATCTCCAAGCAGGACATAGGCTTTCAACAGATACTCATAATATGAATCAATCCCTGCTCCAACTCCACTATCTACAGAAAATACATATAAATGTAGTCCTTTATTAAATATGTCTGAAAATTCATATGGTACAAATGAGAACAGAATGAAAATTATAAGCCAACACAAAACTTTAATATAAAAACTATACACCTATAGAAACATAACCCTATCTGCTATAGGAATAACGGCTAGCTACCTTCCTGCAAATAGTTTGTTTTTAAAAGTTGCTATATAAAACTGGTTACAATTTTTTATTTAGAAAAATTATATCAGCATGTTGAACTATATGGAGGACAAGTTAACAGTGATTTAACCAACACAAACTGAAAAACTGTGCTTAAAAAATTAAAAATAAAAAATAGAAATCAAGTTTTAGCAATTAAAAGTAAACATTTTAAATCTGAAACACCCAAACATTGCTGAAAAAAAAGAAACTGTAATCCCAAAATTGTAACAAATTTTTCTAAGTTTTTCTTTGTCTTTGATATTTATAAACTTCCAGAAAGAAAGAACAGACTGTATATTAGGATACAACAATATGACATTTTAACAAGATGTTTGAAAACAAGAGTTACCTTTTAAAAACTTGACGAAAAGAACTCAAACCAAGAATCATACATAACTAAACCAATATTTGGTACCCAAGAAATATTACTAAAAAAAGTTTGGTATGAAGTATAACCACCTATGTTATCTGCACAACAGTAGTTTCAAGACTCCTGGGGGATGCTAGGATCCAAAGATGCTTGGGTACCATTTTAATGGTATAAACTGGCTCAGCCTCATGTGCTTTGAGCCATCTCAAAATTCATTTTAATACAGAGCACAATGTACAAGCTAAATAAATATATCTTATTATACTGTATTGTTTAGGGTCAATAAATCTGTATATGTTTAGAATGGATGCAATCCCCCTGAATTTTTCCATGTGCAAGGGGGATTGAATATGTGGAAGCAGAACCCCTACATACAGAAACTAGTTAATTAAGAGACAATGCATATATTTTAAGAGATATGCAGAGTACAAGTAACTAAACACCTCAGTGAAGTTTGCTATTATTTAAATAGTGAGGAAAGGAGCAAAAGCGGGAAGGTGAGGAAAAAAGACAATAAGCCCAAAAGAAAGGAGACAGCACATAGTCAGAACTAAGTACTGACATAACATTAGCATAACAGAAAAGGGCTGGGGAGGAGGAAGCAGAGGGACAGGAGAGCACACCAGTGTTCAGACAGGCATCAATCAAAAACAAAAGGATGAATAAAACAGAAAAGATACAACACACTGAAATAACAGAGTATAAGCCTACATGCATTAAAAATTTCAACAGATAAAATATGAAAACTGGTAAAATTCACCTAGATATGTGCAAAGTTTAGAAATGACACATTTATAGCATGAGCACTTGCAAAAAGTAACAGTAGGAGGCTGGGAACTTGTGCGTGCGTGCGTGCGTGCGTGCGTGCGTGTGCGCGCGCGCGTGTGTGCCTGTGCGTGAAGGTGCAGACATCAGATTTGACCAAGAGGATCACTACACAGTGTGACAAAAGGCTTAGCTAAGACAGCAAAAATATGCACCCGCCATGCCTAAATGGAATGTATGTAAAGCAAAAGTGAAATAATAGAAAAATCATTGCTAGAAATCATCTGCTTTAACTCTTGACAAGCCAAGCAAACAGAAAAGCAGTAGAGTCTCTACATCATTGATAATGAGTGGAAATATAAATTAGCCAAGCCACTATGAAACTCAGTATGGAATTTAAATTTCTAAAGATTCCATTTTTCTGACCAGAAGAAAATACCTTTCCCTTAATATGCCCTCAACACCCCCAAAACATCCCCTTCTCTGAAGAGGTAATCCTAAAATTGTTTAGTAGACAGCAGAAATTGGGGAACAGATAAAGTCTACTTTCACCAGGATAACTCAGAGATCCAGTTTCAAAGCTGTTCATAGAAGGATGAGTGTCTGGACTGGAGTTAGTCTATAAGACAGAGCCAGCTCCCCTCTGACACCTCCTGACACCGCCAGAAAAACAAGGCGGACCTTGAAATGCTGCTTTTGGGTTTCTCAAGGTGCCTATGCAGTCTCTTCCCTTAAGTGTTAATCCAGCTGGGTTGGCCAATCACCCAGTGAGGGTGCCACCCCCGTATGAAGACTGATTTGCCTTAAGCAATGCTAAAGAGATGGGAGGAATAGTTAGCCCTTTAATGAGATGTTGTGCCTTCCCACAATTCCAGTCTTCTACACAGCCATGGAGCTGTGTAAGTATGCCTGCTTTTCTGAGTTCCTTTTCTTCTGTCTTTGTAAGCGTGCTTTCCCTGACACTCTGGGCTTCACTCTTCCTCTAAAGCTCCCTTCCCACCATGTGGATGTTTGTCTGCCATGTGGCTGACCTCCATGTTAACAACATAACAACACAGCTTCTTCTCTTCCCCTTCAAAAGTAAAAGGAATGAGGGAGGGAGGGAGGAAGGGAGGGAGGGAGAGGGGGAAGGGGGGAAGAAAACCCCCAAAACAGAACTACCATATGACAGTGCAGCACCTCTCCAGGGTATGTATCTGAAGGATCAAAGTTAGCACAGAACAGCGAAAGCTACATACTCTCATTTACTGAAGCACTATTCACAATGGCCAAGCTAGGAATCAGCCTAAGTGTCCAAAAATAAAAGAACAAAGAAAATATGTGTGTGTACACACACTCTCAGGCTCAGTCACAAAGAATTAAACTATGATGCTTGGCAGTTTGAATAAGAATGACTGGTCCCCATAAGCTCATGTATTTGAATCCTTAATCATCAGGGTATGGCACTACTGGAGAAAGATTAGAAGTCTGTGGCCTTCTTAGACTAGGTGTGCTCTTGGAGAAAGTATGTCACTGGGGGTGGACCTTAGTGTTTCAAAAGTCCTTGTCAGATTCATTGACTATCTCTTCCAGATGCCTGGGGATAAGGATGTACAAACTCTATTTCCCCAGCACTAACTCTGCCCATGTGCGTCTACAGTCCCTACCATGGGATGATGGACTAAGCCTCGGGAACTGTAAGCAAGTCTCTAATTAAATGCTTTCTTTTACTAGAGTTCCCTTGGTCATAGTGTCTCTTCACAGCAACAGAACAGTGATTGAGACATGCTGTTTAGAAAACAAGAATCAAGTGTTTTCTAGCACATGTGGGTACTAGGTGTGCACAGCCAGTGAGGAGAACCTGGATGTAAAGAGGGAGTGTTGGGGATAGGGAAGGGGGGCTGAGGGAGAAGACAGGGCAGCAGACACGTCAACAGGATCATGTATATGATGTGAAAATGTCATAATGAAACTCATTACTTTGTGCAATTAATATACAATAATACAACAAAACAAAAATCATTAACTGAGAAAATTGCTATGTACAAAACAACTTAAACAAAAATTAGAAAAAAAATTCTTTCTTAAATGTATAAGAAACATTTCCAAAAACTGTCCAAATTCAGAACACTAAATTTCAAAGTAGGTATCATCATATATATACTGTATAGAACACTGAATCACAAATATAAAAAATTGTAAAGTGAAAACGTTGCTGATTCCTCCAAAATAGGAAAAAATGTGTCTCATAATACAAACATCAACTGACTTCAGATAGTCAAACAGATGTCAATTTTAGTTACAATTTAGTAACAAAATTTTAAAACTAATACTAATATTAGTGAGATGTTCTTAAAACAAAATAGGGTTGATCAGACAAAAAAAAAAACTGATGAATTTGACATTATAAACTAAAGAGAACCTGAAGGGACAGCACCAGGCATAAAGTGGAAGATACTGGAATCCACAGGACTCACCAATAGGGTCAGGAATATATGAACAATTTCAGTTTTAGAAGGCACATCTAACACAAAAGAAAATGGAAAAAAAACAAACAAACACAAAAGCACATGATTTTAACATAAGAGAAAAGGGCCAGGGGTGTATGCAGCTCTATGTTAGGGTGAGGACTTGGGTTTGATACCCCAGGGAAAAACAAACAAACCAACAAAACCCACCTAGGATGTTATTTTGATCATATTAGCAAAATGGATGAAAACAACTTAGGTCCTCATAAACTGGTTTATTATTGTAGCATTCAAAAGCTATGAGCTGTCACACTGCAAGAAGAATGAGTCTTAGTAAAATACTGTTAAGTGAAAAAAGTGTCAAACATACATCAATGTGTTATTCTTTAATGAAGCTTAAACAAAACAAAAAATATACTTTTTAGGAATAGCTAAATGTGAAAATTTTTATTAAGAGGAAAGAAAAATAACAACCAATATAAACATAGGGGTTTCTTCACTTGGGAGGGAGGAGAATCAAGGACCACGTGCCACAAGGACTGTGTCCAAAGGTTTCTCTTGTGAATGCTTCTCAGAGGGTACTTATTATTAAAAGGGATTAATTAAGATAGGTTGTACCTGGAGTAATGACCATGTGATAAATCAAGAATTCCAATAAATTCTGAATGATTATACTTTTTGACACAAAGTGGAATGAATATGGCTTAAGATCTTTTTAAAAAGGTTAAGAAAAATTACAGAATTATGAAATAAGTTCTTTCAGAAACCATTTAAACAAAACTTAGAAAAACTTGTGTAATAATATAAACATTGTATTTATTTTAGTTGCCAAATTAATAATTATATTTTTATTTATTTAAATGCAGGTAGTTATTTCTATATGCACCAGCCTGGATATATCAACCGCTCCCGGCAGGTCTCAGATGTTCAGGAGTAGGTCTCAAAAGTACAGCCTTCGTACTTTCATTTGGTTACAGTTTCTTTCTTTCTTTTTGGGTGCTGTTGAATTTGTTTTCTAGTTTTTGTTGTAGTCTTGGATTTTTGGTTTGTTTTTTTGAGAAAGAACTTACAAGTTGGGTGGGTTGGGAGTAGAGAGAATCTAGAAGAACTTAGGGGAAGGAAAGAATATGATCAAAATATAAATTTAAAGTGTTTTTAATAATAATAAATAGAAATACATACAGAGAAGAAAATGATGATTCAAGCTCAACTTTGTAGAGATACACATTATAGATGTGTATGTGACAGGAATACAGTGGCATATTTGTAAGTGGCTGCACAACTCCACAGCTGCTTCCTGCCCTGTCCTTGGGTTCTAGATGATGAACAATGCAGATCCTGCTAACTCCTGCTATAGTGTACTGATGTGGCATTTCTATGCTAGCAATCAGTTACGGCTCTCAGGAGGGAGGCACCTCTCCACTTTCACAGTCCAGGGAGCTCTCCAGGAATGAGAGCTGGCACTACTGTCTAAAATATTACAATGTGTATATTTAGTATACATTTTGTTATAATTATTCTTCACAATAAAAAAGAAAAAAAATCATCTGAATGAAGTAACCAGACTTGAATACATCAAATGAAAATATGGTTTGTGTTCACTTACATGTGGATGTTTGCTGCCAAGACTTCCATTGTAGGCTATAATCCATGTAATCACAGTGGGTGGGTACAGAGTAAGGACTGGGTGAAGAACTGGAGAGAGGAGAGACTGTGGATAGGGTCCTGTCTCTCCCTGCACCTGCTAATGCTATATGACTAAGGTACGAAACAATGCTATTCTGATAATTTTCACAAAGGAAATGCTGCTATTTCCCAATCACCCATGGACGCATGGACGTGAAGTCTGGGTCCTAAAGCCCAGCATGCATACCTTTGCGCACCCAGTCTCCAGTGTGAATATTGATAGTCACTCCTACTAAATTGCTACTTCGTTGTCTTTTTTCCCAGAGAAAATCAAGAGCTTTTCTTGCATATTCCTATAATTAAAAAACAAAAGCATACTTGAAAAATTTTGTCTCTGGCAAAAAGGGAGAAATCTATAAATCAAAGATCCATAGGATCTTTTAAGAACTAAGCAAACTTCTTAAGACAACCACTTATAAATTTTCTTAAAATCTTGCTTGGCTCTTTTCCAGCCACTTCATATTAAGAGATTTAATGTGGAGAATATCCATGACCATTCACTCTTGGAGCATGGTTCACACCCACACATGGATGATTATATTAGCTGATATAATTAAATGCATTTGTTAAAAACAATTATTACCACCTAAGTGCAAAGTGGAAATCCCCTAAAGTATTCTCATTTAACAAACTTGAAGAGAATTCACAGCTGATATGCTATCTTTGAAAGTTATTTCAGGCACTTTTTTAAGTGACACATAATTTTATTAGTGAAAAATCAACTAGGCTACTGAGGATTTATTTGAATATGAATGTACAAATATACATACATATATGTACATGTAAAATTATAACCTTAAGACCACTTCTTTCATTTATTTTTACCCACTGGATATTAAATTAAAATTATTTCTTACACAATTCATAGCTTTAGATAAAAATGTTATAAATGGAATAGCAAATGATATCTACTGGTAAAATTCTAAATTATCTGGGGGGAGGGGTACACGCCTTTTGATACCAGCACTCAGGAGGCAGGGGCAAGTGGATCTCTGTGAGCTCAAAGCCAGCCTGGTTTACATATCAAGTTCCAAGACAGCCAGAGCTGTTACAAAGAGAAACCCTGTCTCAAAAAAACAAAATAAATAAATAAATATATATATAAATAAATAAAAATCTAAATTTATTTTAGGACATAAACTTATTTAGTACTGCAAGCAAAAAGAATCATTAAACCTAATTTGTTACTTTGTAGTTTGACAAGAGAATGCAAAATAGTTCACATTCTTGGTACAAATGATACATGGTAATTATATTGCAACAAAGCAGATCACAACTACAATTAAATCGTGAATTTTCAAATCTGTAAAGTGTGATACTAATCATATTTCCCTATTTCTATTTTACAGCTAAAACAAACAAACAAACAAACAAAAAACCAGGAACAGTAAAATTAGATTTAACCAAAGCTTAAAATTGAATTATAGGACACTAATACAAGAATTCTAATTTCTTTGTATATTAGTCTCCATATATTAGCGTCAGCAAAATTTTTCTGACAAGGGACAGATAGAAAATAGTTCAGGCATTGTGGGCCATATTGTCACTGGTCACAATTTCTCACCAAGTAGAGAGAGAGAGACAGAAATATGTCATTGAGTAGGACTGTGGTTTCACATCAGCTTATCAAAGAAAAGAGACCACAGCGCAAAACCCTGCAACAGTGATGCTCTGTCAAAGGCACCCTTGAAGATTTTTTAAATTATTATTTTTTCCAACTGGTTTATTCAGAGAAACAAATCAGGCCAATGGGAAGAGTGAACACATGGAGTCTAAATCCAAGTGTATTCATTTACCTACAGACTGCAGACTTATCCCAGTGAGACTCATTTTCACCTATAAATGTATCAATACTTCAGAATATTAAGAACTTAATATGTAATTAAATTTAATATTAAAACATTTAATATTTAATTAATATATTAAATCACATGTACAAGTACCTGTATTGTTTAATGAAGAGAAACTACTAGGCAATAAGGTATATTTTAAAATTTAAGTTTAAAACATTAACCAATCACATCTGATAAGTCTGTCCTCAGGGCATATGAATGCATAAGCATCCATTTACACCCAGACAACATAGCACAAGATCTTCTTGCTGACTCTGTTCACATCCTTATCCAGTATCTGTAACGATGCTCCATGTTCCCTACTTTTGCTCTGTGATCGTCTTATGACTTTAAAACAAATCACCTAAGTCATGTGTCTAAGAAAGTGGGCACTTAAGTAGCTCCTGTATTCCAATGATAATTATAGTATAATAAATAGTTACATTAGACTTTTTTTTAATGTAAGACCTCAATAAAATATGGGGAGCATTATAAGTCTTTTGAATAATGAATAATTTTTCCCCTTAAGTGAATAAATTTATACATTACACTCTTGGTCAAGGCTTATTTACAAAAATTTCACTATAGGTTTAAATGATTTGTACCACTTTCAGAAATTCAACCAACCATTTGGAAGTCTAACAGATAAAACACAGATACATGGACATCTGTGCTACAAAGGAGTCATTAAATTTACATGATGCAGCTAAATGATCTTCTAAGAAGAAGGTAATTTTACTTTATGGTCTGTGAACAAAAAGTGAACTTATATTTAATGCAACTGCTTCGCAATGACTTTCATGCCCGTAACACTGAAACTGGAGTAAGAGTACATTAAATAAAGTAAGAGTAATCCTACACAGTGAATCCTAATCCTTAGCCAAAGGAAACAAACAGAAAGTTAGCTCTTCCCAAACCCCCCATGAAAAGCCATGAAAAGCAAACCTCAAACACTGTGGCTCCTGTGAACCGACTCAATGCAGCAAACTCAAGAATCAAGGTCCCCGCACAGGCTGTACAGGTGTCTGTCTCAGTTCCCGTCCGGGCTTCTGGCTTTCTGATGCCAAACTTCAAATTAATCTAAATAAAATGCGAATGTCATTATGAGCAACTACCAAGACAAATGAGTTTCTGATCGATCACTGTCAACCAAGACGATCACATTATGAAAATAATTCATGAAGTAAATGAACAATGAACTCAATCTGAGGATCTCTGTAGCTTTCCAATGAATATCTAGGAAAGTACACTCTGAGCATATAAAATTTATGAGGTAAATAAATTCTCATATTTTTCTTGGTGATGTAAGAATGAAACATTATAACAATATAATTGTTAAAAGAGTAGATCAACCTTAGAAAGTTGGGGAATTTATGAAACTAGTACAATGTTAAGTTCTTATAGAGACAATTTAGATTGTGATGGTATATATTAGAAGAGATGCTCTGAGCACTTGGTACATGTACAGTAGATTCTGATCACACTCACTGCCCCACTCTCTCGCCTTGCCCACCAGTCCTCTTCCCGCTATCATTCTCCTTCACTACGCTCATTAGTTACCATCCGTCTGTCTGTGGGGGCACATGCATGCCACATCATGCGTGTGACAGTCACAAAACAACTTGGGAGAGACGGTTCTCTCCTTCCACCAGGTGGACCTGGGGACCAAATGCACAGTGTCAAGTTTGTGCTCTAAATCGTTCCAACAGCCCCTACCATGTCTCTTCATTTTTGTTCTGTGACTCACTGAGTTTAACTAGCTGCCCACATGAGTATGGAGCTATCTATCCAGTGGAACATGGGGAAGTTCCCAGTGCTTACATCACTCCCCACCTCCAGTCCCCGATCAATATTTATTATCTAATATATAGATACTATAATAAGATACGAAGAAGTAAATCTTTGCCTCCAGGAAGTTTAAAAGCTAGACAGAATAAATAGAATAAGTATAAAAATGGAGAATGAATAATAATAGAAAGTCACATATAAGTGCAAAAAATGGGGGAACTAATAAAATAATGCTAAAACCAAGGAGATAAAATATCACTGGGGAAGGAGCTTATTGGGGGTGGCAGCATGTTCCTGTAACCCCTGTACTGGTGGGACCCAAACAGGGCATTCCTGAAGTTCATGCTAGCCTACACAAACCAATGAGCTCCAGGATCAGTGGGCCCCTGAAGAAAGATAGCAGACACCTACCTCAGATCTCTACACTCACCCCCCAAACTCATATGCACATGAGCATGTACTCATGCTAACATACATACAATGTACACATATAGGAGAAAAAAAAATATCCAAACTGGAAATTTAAATCATAAGGGGTTTAATTCCAGTGTTTCATTAAAGAAAAGTGCCAGTCATGATACAATAACATGGTGGGGAAATCAATGGATATAACCTCTAGTTTGAAAAGCACCTACCTGTGTCATGCTGCTGAACACCTACTCAGACAACAATGACTTCCTAACTACAGAAAACGAGCCTAGCTTGACTTGAACTCTCACAGAAGTTATTATGCCAGGCAGTAGGTAGAGATGGTAGGCCTTTTGGAATGCAATCAAAAGTCCCTATGGGTTTGTGAGAGTACTGTCTACTGTTCATTGGGGTACGGGAGTGTGGTCGTTTGAATGAGAATAGCCCTATAGACTCCCATTTGAATACTTGATCCTCAGTTGGAGGCACTATCTGGGAAGGATTAGAAGTGTGGCCTTGTTGGAGGAGGCATGACACAGGGCTGTGCTTTGAAGAGTCAGAGCCTTCTACCATCTCTGCTGTCTGGCTGCAGTCTGGGACGTGAGCTCTTGGCTGTTCCTGCTGCCATGTCTTCACTCACTGACTCAAACCCTAACTAAGCCCTTTCTTCCATGGTGTTTTGTCACAGCAATGGAAAAGTAATTAAGGACTATCAGAGAACCCTAGATAATCTATGGCCAAGCCATAAGGACTTCTCAATGTTAAAGAACACTCAGTGGAGAATAAAAAAGCCTTAAAAGCAAATCAATAAAAAATATGTCTTAGTAATACTATTTTCCAAAGAGCTCTGAATAATAAGCCTGAGAAAAGAATAACCACATTAATATACTACAGTTTATGAATGCGATTAAATTGGCTTTAGCAGCACAGCAGCAAAATGAAAGAAGAGTGACAGGCCCTGTGTGACCTGGACAAATGGGAAAACAATGGTGTTACTATAGAATGACGGTGGTCAGGAGAAAGCTCACGCCATCGTCAGTGGTTTCCTTCCCCTCTGCTTCAAAGATAAAATTTTCTGGGAGGACAAAACAATCAGAAAGCTTCCCAGAATGACTCTACTGTCAAGTCTCCTCAGAATCAGCAACCAAAGAACCCAGAGCAAGTGACCCACACTGCAGCTGCCTCCCCTGGTCTGGCCCACCGCGGGCTGGGAGGGTCACCTCCAGCTACATGCCTCCTTCTGGAGCTTTGCTAATGATTTCTTTCTCACACTGCCCACGCTGACGGTGACGCCTGCTCCTGATCGTCTGAGTGCAGCCTCCACTTCCTCCTCACCCTCTCCTGGAGAGTAACACCTTCCTACTCTCCCAGCTACTTCAGCACCAACAGCTCTGGCCCACACTGCGGTCTGTCTCCTCCTTCTGAAGCAGAATCTAGTCTGACACACGGAGGCTGAGGAAAGCGCATGCTAATCTAATTTTCATGTCGCTCCGATGTAAGTTAGCAACACATCAATATAACTTTGCTGTAAGCTTTGATGTGTCTTTTTCCAGGCTTATGCAGGAGAGGAACTCCTTGGATCACAAGAATTCATCCTGTAAACAACAAGAAGTGTCAACAGCCTTGTTCTCAGTGACTTACTCGGGGGTAAGGAAGGCCGCTGGTAGTGTTGAAGGCCGGCAAGAGTTTGTAGCCCAGCTGCTTTGCCATTTGTAGAAGTTCATCATTATACCACTGCATGTGTTCACCTTTTTCTTTCAGCATGATCGCCAGTGAGTGTCCACCTAAGAGACCCCTAGAATCACAGAGACCGAACATTACCTGCAGTTCACTTACCTGCAGTTCACTTAAACATGTATTTACAAGCTATACTCAAGAGGGGTGCACATTTATCCTCCACAATCTACAAACATAAGAAAGGCTACAGAATAATTTAATTCTTTTTTACTGGCTACTCATTTTATGACAGACCATTATAATCACATAGCCAACATAAAAATAATAACAAGAATATTAGGAGCTTAATAGGAGGTTCAGTGGGTCAAGACACTTGCTACCGAGGCTGCAGATCAGAGTGTGAACTCTGAAACACACTTACTAGAAGCAGAGAACTGACTGACTCCTTCTTACCAGCTGACCTGCATGCTCCTCCTCATAACACAACAGATAAATAAATGCAAAGAGATACAAACTATCATAAAGTA
This sequence comes from Sigmodon hispidus, assembly GCA_004025045.1. Taxonomy (NCBI): domain Eukaryota; kingdom Metazoa; phylum Chordata; class Mammalia; order Rodentia; family Cricetidae; genus Sigmodon; species Sigmodon hispidus. Next base: position 221,993 of record PVIH01001008.1, on the reverse strand, counting down.
CTTAGCATTCTTAAGTATCTTAAACCAGAAAACATCCCAAACAGCCATGTATTTTAACAAATAAGCTAAATGTTTTTTAAAATGAATTTAAAGTTATAATTTTATCACCATGAAATCTTCGAGTTTTACTATAACATTTAAAAATTAAAAACATTTTTTACCTCATTAAAGGATTAATAATCTCTAAGAAGCTATCAATCACTTCTTACATTTAATTAAGAGCAACTCACTTTGACAAGGAGATGGGACAGAGAATGACCAAAGCTATTAAACATAAACTCACCTAAGGTTGGGATGAATCAATTTTATAATCTCACACTTTTAACCCTGTGACTGTCTGAGAGGCAAGCCTGAGTCTCATCTGACCTCTCTGCCAAAGCTCTCGGGTAATGAATGTCTTTGGAGGGTCCTAGAAACCTCTGATGTAACTAACAGAAAATGTGTTCAAACCTCTAACTCCTTTTCACTCAGGGATCTGTGTGACCGGAATCTCTTTCCAAACCATGTAATGTGTGTTACACATACACATATATCATCCAAGGTTATTTCCATGGCTGTTTCGAAACGGCCCAAATCTTATCTTGTTCACAGGGAAAGGTGCTGACACAGGGCCTGCCTGTAGCTCAGGCTGGCAGGGACTTCCTGTGTGCCCAAGCTGGTCTAACCTTCTTACTCCTGCCTCAGCTTCCCAAGTGCCAGGATCACAAGTCGCAGCCACTGTGGCATCCTCCTTTATTCTTCTTTAAAAATTTTATAGTTTTGGCTGTTTGGGCATGAGTGATCACTATGTCCACCACATGCATGCAGTACCCTCAGAGGCCAGGAGGTGGCATCAGATTCCCTGGGACTAGACTGTGATAGCGAGTGGCCCTGTGGGAGCTGGGAATTGAAGGTCGGTCTTCGGCAAGACTAGTAATGCTGTTAACTGTTGAACAGCCTTGACCCCCCACACACACACACATTTTATGCTTTAAGCATAAGTAAAGAAACTTCTTTACTACCTTCAAGAAACAATCAACCTGGAGCTTTTCTGCCATTAGCATTACAGCTTTGGTGTTGCAGACTTACCCAAGAACTCTGATGTTTGTTTCAAAGACTGATACAACCACATCGTTATCTAAATTAACATCCCTTAAAACTTTTCTCACTGCATCTTCAAATTCCTTAGTTTTGTTTAATACCTAGGAGAAGAAAAGAATGAGATAAAAGTCTTTTCTAACAAGTCAAGAAAAAAAAAAAAACCTATACTCAGAATAAGACACTAAATCAATTTCAGCATATTTTGAGACTCAGGAAATGATACATACAAAATAACATATCCCTTGTCTAAAACTGAAAAGTTAAGTGCAAACCACGGAGCATCTGTCCACACTGATGTACTTTCAGAGCTTTCAAAGACCCATCAGAGAAATTCAGAGTGGACTCAATATAGGCTGAACATCTCTAAGCCCAAAATCTGAAATCCAAAATGCATCAATCTAAAAAGATACGTAGATTCTAAATATTTTGTTGGCACCACTCAAAATGTTACAGCTTTCAAATATTTTAAGTATTCAAGTATTTTGGTTTGTTGAATTAGAAATAACCGACCTGTAAGGCCCATGACATGTTACAAAATACAAACTTCTAGAACCAAGTGATTCAGAGAAAAAGATTCTTTTTCATACTCAGATGACAGACAGGAATATATGGAGAAGCTTTTCTTTTCCCACATCTAGTACATCCCCAAATATTGTACATATTTATATATATGCATCTGTCGCCCATGACCACCAGCTAGAGCCACATGAGTACACTCTACTGGGATCTGGCTGTCCGGCTTGATGATAATTGCACCTCCTGAGCCATCTCACCAGCCCTCAGTAATTTGTATTTCTAATTAGATCCCAAAGAATGCTGTACTACTAGTCCAGTCTTCTTACCTAGAGAACTAATGTCAAACTCTTTAAAAAGATATAACCTGAAAAATATTACCTTCATAATAATCTGTGGTTACCCAAAAAGAGAAGCTGATAGATTTCTAAATGTAGGACATTGTACAGCCTCAAACCACCTTATCTCCTTTATATTTGGGGATATTTTATAAACAATGACAACTAGAGTCCATAGTCATGAACATGAATTAGGAAGAGAAATGAGAGGGGCTGTCCTGTGTGAAGGAAGGATGTCAGCGTCCCTCTAGTGCTGCCCCTCCTGGCTCCTATCCCACACTCCCCATCCACAGTAGTCCTGGGCCCTGCTCAGCTAGTCACACAAATCCCATCCTTCAGTCTCCTAGGTAACAGCTTGCCAGAGACTACAGCTCCAGAACATATGCTTATGTCTGCCAGGATAGTGTGTGTGTCTTCTCTCTGTCTTCCCCTATAATATGCAAAAACTAATGATTACTAAATCAGAAATATGACATCTAACAGTATCTTTTTCATACTTCTCATAATGTAGTTAGAATTTGTATTCATCTTTGCTTAGTCAAGTTGTGAGTTTCAAACTCTAGCCCAGTGGAAAGGTCTAAGCACTGCATTTTCAGGGTGACTATATTAACGTCAAAGGAAGCAGGAGTAACCCTCACCAGAACAGTCAAAGAGCAGAATCCTGAGTGGGTATCTGTCTTTTGAATATCAAGGCACTCTCTAGGCTGCTATCCAGTGAGGTGTCTCTTTTAAAAGTAAGAATGTGCTACAGGGGAAAAATATAGAAAAACTATCGGGAAGTAAAAACTTTCTGCTACTTGAAAGATATTTTTATCTTGTTTTATTTTTAGTATTTAATCAGCACTTGTAATATTAACTTAAAGTGCAGGATTAGCCCTTAAAAAGACCCTTAAACAAGCCCACATTCCACAATAGTCTCAATGGTCTTCAGAATTATGATATCCAGATCACATCTTGCCCCTCTACCACTACAAACTCCAAAACTAATGCTAAGTAGCACTGTCTCCAAAGTTTATGGTTGAAAAGAAGAGGCAAAAACCCTGTGGGAAAACAATGTTTGCTTGTGAGCACAGCATGAAAAGTTTCAGCATCATCTGACATACTATTATGGAACAAGAAGAGCAAAGTATTTTTCCAAATGACCTTTATTCAAAAACTTCACCCTCCTTACCCAAAGACAGGGGAGACATGTGAGCCGACATCTTGATAAATCACTTGAGTATCTCCATTATGCTATGACTGTATTTAACAATAGTCTGACATAACTCAGCAGTATTATATGTTATGTAAAGTTCAAGCTTTATTGATAAGCAAAAATCTGAACATCTTAAATTCTAACAGCTTCTATTCCATACATAGTATGCTGATTACATTTATATTACTTGAATGTAGATGACATAAAACTTGCAAGCAATTCCAAGAAAAATGGAACTTACCACAAGAGTATCCAAAGAATCGATCAGTGTTAGGGAAAACCTAGGAAACAAATGTAACAAGATATATATAACACTAGAACTTAAAATGCTTCCTCTATAAATGTGTAAGCAGGATTATCTGAACTCTACTGTAGTTTCTAGTAAGAGCTCCTCCCATGAATCTACAGTACAACATGTACAGATTCAAACAAAGCAACAGGTATCTTTGAGGATGCACACAAACCTCACTGGCTCCTTTTAAAGTAAATAAAACATTAAAGTTCAATGCTGGGGTCCAATCCCAGCATCATGAGTAAATTAGTAATTATCAATAAAAACATATCACATACATGCATATGCAGCACCACCTTAGAACATGGTGATGCCCTCATGTACATTTTAAAGACTAAATCAAAGTTACATAGGTTTTTAACATCACACCCAGTTTAATAAGCTAACTTTTCTCAGATAGAAGAAATAAGTTACTTTTTTTTGATTAAGAAAGAACAAAAGACCTTTATATATAACATTTAAGGTAGATTTTCTTTTTCTTTTCAAGGCATTCTTTAACATGTGGTCAACTGTGCCAGGGAGAGGACTCAAAAGATAAAAGCGGTTCAATTCCCAGGACCCACACAGTCAACAGAGAGCTGACGCCCGGAAACTGTCCTGTGACCTCCATATGCATGCCATGGCATATGTATAAACATGCACATACTATAAACAAGTAAATGAAAACAATTAAAGTTGGCAAAGCACCAGAAATATGACTGTGAAATTTATCTCCAAGTGAGACCTGGCTACTTTGGAATGCCATGCTATGCCTCATGCTCATACTCACTTTCCCAAGGCATCATCTACATCACCTCGGCTTGGCTCCTGGCCTCTGACACGGCCTCTACAGGTTAAAGGCATGAGTTCATCAGCTGGGTAAGCATGTTCCTGCAGAAAAACCTTAATAAGTCACTAAAGAAAGTGAGAGAAAGCAGACATCATTTAGAGACTAGGATTGGTACTTAAAAGGAGGACTATCTATACAATTTGTAGACAATTTCAAATGTAATGCATGCTTGAAAAAAAATTAAAATCTTTTTAAAAACTGATAATCTGATTTCCCTCCTTGAATCTCATACTCTAAAGTCTGGTCATTTAGACCAGCCTTCAGCCTTTCAGATTTATTCATGTACTAATACAGTAAGAAACATGCACATGTATCATTTAATATACTTCTTTTGAGACAGGGTCTCACTATATGGCTCAAGCTGGCCACAATTCTCCTGCATTAGCCTTCTGAGAACTGGTATTACAAGTACATACTGCCAAGCTCAGATAAGATCTGGGACTTGAGCAAACTCAGGTCAGTTTAATGGATCTTCCAGAACACAGTCTTTCCTTCTGGTAATGGTTAAAGGGATATTCCAATTTCTCATACATTTATGTACATGCATTGTTTTGCATGCCAAGCCAGGGTCTGAGGCAGATGAGGCAAGCAAGCATTCTACCATGACTGACCTAAATCCAGAAACTGTATTGCCATCTATATTCACTGGTCTCAAGTTTGTTTTATGCTTTACTCAAAACACAAGGTACCCCGTGGTGGTCTGAATAAGAATGGTCCCCACAGAGTCATATATTTGAATGTTTGGCTCCCCGTCAGTGAAACTGTTTGGGAAAGATTAGGAGGTGTGGCCTTGTTGGAGGAGGTGTGTCACTGGGTGTGCTTTGTGTTCCAAAAGCTCCTATCTGTTTGGTCTATCTCTGTTTCTCTCTGCATACAACCTTCAGATCACATGTGAATGCTCAGCTACTGCTCAAGCCCCATGCCTGTTTGCTGCCCACCATACTCCCAGCTGTGATAACAACCCTCTGAAACTGTAAGCAAGCCCCAATAAATGCTTCATTTTATAAGTTGCCTTGGCCAAGTGTTCCATCACAGCAATACAACAGTAACAGTAACTAAGATAACCCCCTCACCTCAGAAAGTTGGAATGTTTTAGAAATACTTTAATAACAAAGTAAAATTATAACTATTTACTGAGTACTCATTTTCTAACCTCTATTCTATACATCAAAGAGTTTAATTATTTCAACAACCCTCTGAAGGAGACTCAACTGTCTTCATTTTACAGAGAAAACTGGAACCTGGAAATCAAGTGAGCCTAGGTTAAGCAGCTAACATGATGAGTTCTGAACTGAAAGCCTGGTTTCCTGACTCAGGAGCCAACACCCTTATACCCAGGACCAGTTCTTCAGAAGGCTGAATAGTACAGATACATTTATTTGCTCCTGTATGGATGAACACAAAGAATGATCTAAAAATGTCTTTCATACATGTGTTATTTCTGTGGATCACTTAAAAACAGATGTGAGACAAGGAGATAGTGATTTCTTTACTACTAAGCAGGGTATCAATTTACAATTTATTTTACTCTTAACATTTGAGATGATTGATGCTTTGTATTTTGCCAATTTCCTGGGTTTAAAAAAAAAAGTCTCAAGTTCCAAAACTAATAAGGATATACTCCTTCTTATATTAGCCACTCTGGAAAAATACCTGTTTATACTGCTTATTTTTCTATTGGCTACTTCTATTGCCAAAAGAGACTCAATGAATACAGTCTGCTATATACAAGTAAATATCTTTTATCTTTCTTCACTTAGTTTTTAACTTGTTTGTAGTGTTTTCACTGTAAACTGTAAGTAAGAATGTAGATATGTTCATTTCTTCCTCCATGGTTTCTGGTTTTCAGGAATGCTACACCAGCTGCTCTGGGCCCTAGAAATATTACACACACACACACACACACACACACAAACACACACACACACACACAGAGACAGAGAGAGAGAGAGAGAGAGAGAGAGAACAATGACATGTTTTCTCTATTTGGAATTTACTTTATTTCTAAACTTTAATGCTATTTGTCCCCCAAAGGCCACTTTTCTGAAGTCTACTTTTTGAAGAAATCATTCTTTTCCAATTACATGAAATATTGACCAAATTATTGATGTAACTTAAGAAACTGGTTGTGACATAAGGGCCAAAAATGTCATAGAGAAAGAAAGTAATCCTGCAAAGAAAATTCTAGACATATTTCATGACACTAAAGGAGCAAAGTATTAAATGCCTGCTGTTCGTCCAGAATTAGAAAGGAACTCGACGCCTCCCCATGCCTAGGCAGGTGCTTGTCCTGCATTTTAAGAAAGCAAGCACTGCCCATATCTCCAGGAAGCTTTTCATACAAACAGCAAAGCCCTTAGTTTCCATTTTTTAATACTTTAAATACTAAAACTACTAAATATTAGATTGACTATATTTCAGTTTTATCCATAACCACCAGATGATTTTGATAAAGACTGTGTGCTTGGTATTCCTGGTCTCTCCTTTTCCTCTTCTACATACTGTGAGTTTAGAGTCTAGGTAAATGAGTTGTATGAGAGGCATATAGCAACTCAGACATACAACTTGAAATATTTCTGCTGAGCTTTAAGAATTGAGAACTACACAGACGATGGGCAGTGGCAGTGCATGCCTTTAATCCTGGCACTTGGGAGGCACAGGATTAAAGACTCAAATTCTGTGAGTTTGAGGCTAGCCTGGTCTATATGTCTAGTTCCAGGTCAGCAGCTATTACACAGAGAAACCTTGTCTTGAAAAAACAAACAACACCTCAACTGAAGAATGGATTAACAAGCTGTGGTACATCTACACAAAGGAGTACTACTCAGTGGTAAGAAAAAATGATATCCTAAAATTTGCAGGCAAATGGATGGATTTGGAAAATATCCTCCTGAAAGAGGTATCTCAAACCCAGAAAGATAATCAGGGGATGTACTCACTCATGAGTGGACTTTAAACAAAAAGCTAAGAATGTCCAAGCTGCAAACCACAACCACTGTACAGTTTGGGATCTAAAACACTTTGGACTGACACCTTGGAGCCCATTCCCTCCAGAGGAACACCTGACCCAGTCTTGATGTTGAGATGAAGAAAGCAGATTTGCCTGGAGTGGATGCTGAACTAAACCACCTTGGGACCTTGGGACCTCCTGCCTTTGCTGGGGAGGAGATAAGGAGAAGGGGAGAAGAAAGATTGACTGGGAGGGGCAGGAGGGGGAAGGGAGTCTGAACAAGAGGATACATGGATAAAAAATATGACTTTATTCATAAAAATTAAAAAAATAAAAAATAAAGCTATATAAATAAAAAACTCAATTTTACAAAAAAGGAAAAAAACAAACAGTAAAACCACATAAACAAACGAAAAAACCTATATGGGCAATTGAGTAATAAACGAAGCCCACAGCATGCACTAGACTCCTGGAAACTTTCCCCAGAAACACCCAGCAAGTGTAAGGACTGCAGAACTGTGTCTACACGGTGTCCTAAGCATTTCTGACTGTTCTCATGGTCTCCAAGTCAAGTAAGGAGGAGACAAACCTAAGGAAGAAACAGTATACCTCTGAGGTGTTCAAACCCAGGAAACTTCCCAAGGAAATCAGGCAACCAAGACAAGACTCAAAAATCAAAACTCATGAATGAAGAAATGGAGGAAAACAGTCAAAACTCAGGAGGAATAAAAATCAACTCGGCTTGACTCTCCTTGAGCACCTACCAGTGACCACTGAGAACTGTTCCCAGACCTCAAGGCAGATGTTATGAACCTTCAATGCTCTTTGTCAAGTCTCAATTTGGGGAGATGGAGATATGGATCATCAGTTAAAAAGCACTTGCTGTCTGTCCTGCTTAGTAGTTTGTCAACATGACACAAGCTTGGGTCATTTGGTATGAGGGATTCTCAGTTGAGTAAATCCCTGCAGGCAAGTCTGTAGTTCATTTTCTCGATTACTGATTGACACAGTGGACCCAGCTAACTAGGGACAGTATTACCCATGGGCAGGTGGTCCTGGATGGTTTAGAAAAGCAGGCTGAGCAAGCCATGGGAGAGCAAGCCAGTAAGCAGCATCCCCTGTGGCCTCGGCATCAGTTCCCGCCCTCACTTTCCTGGATAATACGACTCTGTTGTGATTAAATAAATCCTTTCCTCTACAAATTGCTCCTCATAGTGGTTTTTTTTGTTTGTTTGATTTTTTCAAAGACAGGGTTTCTCTGTGTAGTCCTAGCTGTCCCGGAACTTGCTCTGTAGATAATGCTGGCCTCGAACTCAGAGATCTGCCTGCTTCTGCCTCCCAAGTACTGGAATTAACAGTGGGTACTACCTCCTCCTGGCTTGGTCATGGCAATAAAACTGGACTAAACAGCTGCTCTTCGAGGACCCAGGTTTAGTAATCAGAAGATGGCTCACCACTACCTTTAACTCCACTCCCAATGATTTGGCACTCTCTTCTGGCCTCCAAGGACACTGCATGCACATGGTACACTTAAATACATGCCAGAAAAACACTTATACAAATAAAAATAATTAAGTCTTTCCTAAAAATCTCAATTTTTCTGTACACTTGCGTGCATGGTTGCAGTCAACAACACTGTATTTCTTAGCCTACTTTTTAGAAAAATTGAATGTTCCATAATGATTCATCTTGAGGTGAATCCAGGGAAGAAGTAACAAATATTTTGGCATAATTAGAATCCACATACAATCACCACATTCTGAATTTTATGCTATATTTTAAATTTTTTAATAATACACATTTCAGCATAAATTCCTAATTATTTTTGTGGGTCAATCTCAGTATAACTGATTCCCCACATCATTTTGTTTTATATTTAATACATGTAAGTTATACAAGTTTAAAAGCTCTAAGTTCCATTAATATTTTGAAAGTCATTTTGTAAAAAGACAAAGTGTTAATTTGATGGTAAAAAGCTCCTTACTATTTTAAACTACTGTTTCAAAACCTGAACTCTAAATTAAATATGAAAATTCAAACCCTGAACCTATCTAGGTATTAAAAATATCCACAGTAAATACAAAGCAGACTTATCAAAGTAACTTTGACCTAGAGTATAAAAAATACTTCCTGCTCTTTGTCTCAAGATTAAACATAAAAATAAGCCATTGCCTTTTTTCAGGTTAACCACAAAGCACACTCCTCTGCAGGGCAAGGCAGACGTGGCAACAAACAGTCGCAGCAGGCCCCGGATGGCTGGCTGTGAGTCCAGTGACTTCACGTCACAACGTGTAGCCAGAAAAGGGGAGACAGTCATGTTGACACGACCAGGGGTCACAAAAGCCTCTAACAGTTATGACTCAGAAATGAAGCGCAGGTGATAGAAGAGTCTTACAGAAATTAAGTAGAGAACGTTCCTGACTATAACCTAAGGAGAAAATAAGTTAAAATAAAAGCTGACAGATTCTTCATATTAGACTTTTAATTTACTACATTTCATCCTACTAAAAGCAACAACTAAAATCATTAGTCATATTATTGAGCCTAAGTAAGTGGTCAGGGGAAAAACATTCAAGGATTAAAGACTTATTATTAAAAAAATAGCTCTCTACAAAAGCCGGGGATGAGGGCACACACCTGAAATCCCAGCACCTGGGTGATTTCAGAAGCAGGGGAATCAGAAGTTTAAGGTGGCCTTTCTTACAAAAGTTCAACACTGTCTCAGAAAAAGCAAAAGAGGAAAAAGAATTTCTCTCCAAATTGATCTACTGATTCAACATAACACCAAACAAAAGCTGGTGACTGTTTGAATAGAAGCTAGCAGTATGGTTTTGAATTTTACACAGGAATGAAAAAAAAAAAAATCTAAAATAGTCTAAAACAATCCTGGAAAAGAAAAATCAAAGCTAGCAGATTCACACTGCTCAGCTGAGTGCACACTGGGCCAGTGTGACATGTGTGGGTCTACAGGAGCAAAGCTGAGCCCATCTACCTACCGGCCTCTCTACCTGGTCAGAGCATTTCCTCTGCACAGGTGTCAGAGCAGTTGACAGGGACAAGCCATTCACTGCAACGGTGCTAGAATAACTAGGTACTCACACCTCTATCTACTCACATGCAAAACTTAATTCAAAACAAGGCTTAAGTCCAAGTGAATAAACTAAAGTTATAAAAAACATCTAGAAGCAAAAGAAGGAAAGTTTTGTGACCTCGGACTAGGAAAGTATTTTTAGAAAACTATAAAAGCATGAAGCTTCTTAAAATAAAAAGTTAAATCAGACTTGGCCACATTTTAAATTACTTCCACTTCAAAAATCACTGTTAGAAAAATTAAAATTAAAAAAAATTAAGTTTTTATGAAAAAAATCCATAAAATATGATAAAGGTCTCCTATCTAGGTTATAAAATAAACTTTTAAAACTCAGCAATAACAGGACAAAGGACTTGATTCTAAAATGAAAGAGAAAATTGTAACAGCTGCTTCATCCAAAAAGATACATGAACATAAAATAAATGCATGTGAAAATTTTCAACAGCATTAGTCACCAGGAAAAATGAAATTAAAGTCACAGTGAAACACCACCACACACCCACTAGAACGGCTAAAATTAAAAAGACTTGAAAATAACAGTCTTTGAGAGAATGTGTAGTAACGGCACATAGATTGCTCATGGGAAATGCAAGATGCAAAGTCTGGCAGTTTGTTTTAAACTCAAACTTACACTTATCAGATAGTACCCTTTCTAAAATATTTTTGTTCCTACATTACTCTTTTTGATAAGCAAATGATCAAAAAGAAAAATCTAGTGTAGAGTTTCAGATGGGAAAGAAAGATCACGTTATAGCAACAAATGTCACAGAACTGCATTCCTAAAAATGATTAAAATGGTAAATTGTATACTATGAATAATTTTTAAAGCAAACTTTTATTTATATTTAAAGAAAATAAAATTTTAAAGCAGGAGGGGCAATACTAAGTAGATGAACATAAATCTGGAAATCCAAAATAGCTGCATTTTAAAATAGCTCTTGTGGCCTAAAAAGAACTAGTCAGCTGGATGTGATGGTGCACAGCTGGAATCTCAACACTTCAGAAGTTGATGCAGGAGGATCACATGTTTCAGGTCGGTCAGTGCAACACAGTAAGTTCAAGCCATTCTGTGCCATATATGGAGACCGTCTCAAAACAAATAATCAAAAAGACTGATTTCAGAAAATCAAACGTAAAGTGATAATAGTATTAGGAGGATTCTACTAGTTGAAGGAAATTATACTTCTCAATTTTTTCCGATTTTATCTGTAATACTTAGGAGGTTTAAAAAATGACGCTTTTTTTCTAACAACAATTTGATTGCCCAGAGTAGCCAGGATAAATGCTGAGAGACAAATATCATAATCATTATCACCATCACCATCCTCTGCAGGTCCTAAAGGGGCCCTGATACACATCATCTGTATTAATTTGGAAACTCAACTGAACATAGATATGCAAAACCTGATGCTAAAGCCACAAAGTGACTATGGGTTAAGTAAGATTATGCAAGAATTGCCAAAATAAACATCAAATTCCATGTGATTTAGAGAAAAAAAGAAGTCATCTGTGCAATTAATTCACTGAGAATAAAGCACAGTCTGATGGGGACTAAGATTTGTTAAACTATCATTATAATATCAATAGCTACACCAATAGCACAAAATCAGAACATCTCTCAGAGTAACTTCAGGGATGGTAGAGATGTAGTATTCTACCTGGAGCTGGCAGGACATTCTATCAAGAAACAGTACACACAAAATCTTGTATTTCATTAGCAGACAAAAATAAGCTTGATGAGGACATGACCAGACAATGAAGGAGGTGTGAGCTCTCAGGAAGTTCTCTGTTCAACCTAGAAATACATATGGGGTTCAAATCTACATGAATTTTAGGAGAGAAATTTCTTCCTTTCTGGTTTTTGTTTTGCTTGTTTTTTTTTTTTTTTTTTTAGACAAGGTCTTGGTTCTGATTGGCTTAAAACTTGATCTACAGTAGACCAGGCTGACCTGGAGCTTGTGGTGATCTTCCTGTCTCTGCCTTCAAGTCCTGTGACTAGAGGTGTGAAATACCACATTCAGCTTACAAGAGCAATTCTGGCAAATAATACTTAATAATAACAGTTACAGTTATCACATACAGTTAGACACAGTGCTTCCTATAGGACACTAGTTTTAACTTGACAATCTGTAAGACGGCGACAATCGTGCCTGCACAGCACTATGAGAGGCAGGTAAAGGACTGACTTCATTTTATGCAGATAAGAAAACAGGCTCTGAAATCAGGTTAACCCTCCCTCCCTACCCAGGCCGGTTAAGGAGGCAGAGCCTCCTCAGGGTATCCTCTTCTGGGTCCCCAGTCCATGGTCATAACTACACTATACTGCAGATCTTTGGAAAATGCCATCTTCTTCCTGTGGGAGCCAAGAAGGTCCAGGAAACTGTCCCAGCTGTAGAGTAGGCTAGGGAGCAACACAGGCAGCAACTCTGAGACACCAGGACATACTTTCTACATTATTAAAAACCTACCGAGTAGCAGGCATTCTACATTCAGCACTGGCAACCAATACAAGTAAGTTTACATATCCTGAAATCTTCCATAACTTTCTATTTTAAAAGAAGTTTAATTTTTTCTTTAGTTTAAAAGGCAACATGTATCAAAATAATCAAATGCAAAAAAAACTATTTGATTTCATTTTTCACAAGAATTCAATTTAGTTCTTTAAAAAATATTTAATAAGCACTTGGGTATGCAAGTACCATGCTAAGTACAAGACATCTAAAAGTTGACATTATTAAAAATTAAAAATAAAGAAGGGTCTCTGTTTTAAAAAAATCTTATGGGCTACAATAGTCCTCTACAATTGTCCTCATTTTATAAGACCTGACTCAAAGGAGTTAACTGGTCAGTAAGGATCTAAGTGAATAAAAGCCAACACAGAATCTGACATCTAAGCCATCCAACTCTAAAACCTACATATTTGAAATACTTCTCACTTCAATCTGATATGGAGTTACTTATATAGCAGTTAGCCAGTTAGGTCACATTAGTAATAGGGTCAGAAAATCTTATCAGGGCTGTCCTCAGTACTCACTTTGCCACAAACTCCATTGAGTATGTATTTATATAACTTTCTGCTATTTCCCTGGAGGGAATAAAATATTAAAGAGAGATTCCTAAATACTGGGGAGAGAGCTCCATCAGTAAGTGTTCAGATTCCCCAGAACCCACACAGAAAGGCAGACATAGCAATTCATGCGGATCCCCGAACTGGGGAAGTAGAGCCCAAGACAGTCCCTGGAGCTGCCAGTCTAGACAAATTGTGAGCTTCAGGATCAGTGAGAGTCCCTGTCTCAAAATCTGAAGGTGAACAGTGACTGAGGCAGATATCCAGTGCCAATCTCCGTCCTCCATGCATACACACACAGGCACATACAAACAAATACACGCACAGTAAATAAGTAAAACTTCTAAAGAGAGGGCTCTATTAGAACAAAACGTGGCAAATTCATTTAACTATCTATCATTTTGCTCAACTCTGGAATCAAAAGTTTACTTGTACGAGCTGACTACAACTTGAGGATCTTGTACAGGGTCCATCTGGCAACCTCTATACCACATTAAGCTTCCCAGAAACAAATCTAACCACGGATAAGGGACTTTGAAAGAAATATTAAAGGAATAGCCATAGTTGCAGAATAATAAATTTAAAAATCACATATCCAATGTTTACATCTAAAACTTCACAGTCATCATATTCTAGAAATATTCACCAAAAGCCAAACCTCACTCTAACCAAGCAATAACAAATCAGAACAAGGGCTATCAAATACGAAAGTTGTTTAAAACATAAAAACAGAGTGTGGAGTAACTGAGTGGTTAAGAGTACTTCTACTTTCCAGAAGACCCAATTTTTCTTCCTAGTACCCACCCTGGGTATCTCACAACCTCCTGTCTCTAACTCCTTCTCCTAGGGATCTGATACTTTCTTCTGGCCTCTGCAAAACCCACACACGGCATACACTCACACAGACATGTATGAATATGTATATACACATATATACATTCCAAAATATATAAAGAGGAGACTTATGATATGGATATATAATGATATCTGCCCTATATAAATGAACATAGATTTACTGAATCAGTTGAAAAGAATCCTAAAAAGAATTAAAGTTAGCTCTCTGCCAAATTCCGCTAAGTATACTTAGGCTATAATCACAAGAGATGATCTTTTGAAATATTTTAAATGTAAATACAAAGAAATGGGAAGAAATTCTCACCAAAACTTGGTTAAACTCTTTACAAAATTACAAAACATTATATGCAAAACTTTCTTTTACACTTTGCTTGCTACTTTATCTCCCTTCTGTGCACTGGATCCCTAGAAGCTTTCATGTAACCTTTCCAATAGAAGCTGCCACTTCATCTTCCAGTAGCTTTGAAACACTCTCAAACAATGCACTCAATCCAGAATCTACATCCTAACATTTGGACAGAGGCTAGGTGATAGCATCTCTTATGCAATGGTTTGTTTCATAGGTTTGTAAAGTAATATATAGTTCTTTAAGGACATCCCTTAAAGCCAGAGATAACACTTTTTCCCCCGTTTACCTATGTACATTATCAATTGCTGCTGATGGCAGCTAAGTAAACTGCTAAAATACAAAGTTTCATGATCTGGTTTCAATTTCTTACCTGTTCAATAAATTGATTCCCTAAGAATCACCACCAGAAACACTCTGATAGCTTACAGTTGACTTGCTTTGGAAAAGCTTTCTTTAAAATATACATTAGTAACTCAGGTTTCAAAATTCCCAGCTAACTGTGTAGAGTCAGCTCCTATAAACTGTATGCGCAGATGAACTTCATACTTACCATATAGTTGCCATAAGCATGATCAAACATTTCCAGGACTTGATTTCTAATTGTAAAAAAACAGAGGGAGAAAAGTTATGTATCTACTGTACTTCAGAAACACAATTCTCCTTCATAAAAGCATACTAATAAAAAAATAAAACTTTAGTTAGAAAGCTACCACAAAGTGAGCAGAGAAGTTTTATTATCTCATCGCAATGAGCTGGGTCAGAACTTTACTATCCCTAGTCCTAGTACTTTATATAAAACTGCTGGGTTTTTCCTAAGAAAACAATTGAATGGTCCATGTCATAATGGCAGAGAAAGAAAGAGCACTACAGATATTCACATAATTATGTAACCTATTGTTGGAGTGGGATGTTTCCAGACAACTCCTCAAAGCAACAATTATTAGTACCATTTATTGTTTGTTTTATAGATCCACTAAGAGTGGGGTGTGTTATACTAATATAAACTAATATTTTCTCAAGTCTATGCCTTTCTCATTAAACTGAGTGAAACCACTGATACCTAGGTTAAGTAGATACTATGTTTGTCTCACTTCCAAAAGATACACTTTCTGGTGTGCTCTGCTCTTTTAAAAACACTTTCAAAAAGTAGAATTCACTTCAAAGACAACGGTAAAGCTCAAAGGAAGAATTCTAGAGTTCAGGAAGCCAAGGCTGGAAGATCACAAGTTTAAGATGAGCCTGGGCAGAGGGAGGAAGCAGAGAAAGGAGAGAGGAACGAAAGAGAATTTGTTTCTCTAAACGTCAAATACCGATTGCTTAAAATGGCGGTCTCGGTGCCCAAACCAAATTCACTAAATCAGAAACTAAGGAACAAGTCTCACGATGAGGCATTCTCAGGACCAGGCCTTGAGTGTCATTATAAAAGTTAATGTGACAGCCAGACATGCTAAGTCCAATTATCAGCAAAGGAAAACAGGGAGACATGTGTTTACTAACTCTTCTCTTCCTGAAGTTCCACTTTCTAAAATCAAGACTAGAAAAAGAAGGAAAGGACTGGCTTTATTTATTTTCCTATTATACTATATTGCCATCTTTCAGAACAATGGAGAATGAAATGCTGATAATAATAAAGGTAGCAGGCAGAGAGGCTCCAATATCCAACCCTAGTGGTAATGATCAGCGAGGTTAAGTACACTTTCTTTTATGACCTAAATAGTCCTTTTTATAACTACTTTAAAATGTCTAAAAATTAAAAAACAAGACATGCCTGGCAAAATGGTTCACTGAGTAAAGGCACAGCGCCTGGCATTCTGAGCTTGATCCCAAAAACCCACATGGTGGAAGGAGAGAATTGATTCCTGCATGTTGCTCTCACTAGACATGCCATGCCGTACACAAGAATGTAATTTAAATAATAAATAGATAAATAAATACAAATACTGTTTCACAGCACAGTAAGTTTACTTAGATCCAGGGAATTTCAGAAAATTAAGTAGTATCTTACAGAACCCCTCTGAACACTCATCTTGCATATGGCAACGATCTCTCAAACAGCAGCAAGGCCACACAAACCTGCCCAAGCACTAACATAAAATTGGGATATGCAAAACTTTTCCTTCCCTGAAGTAGAAAAAAACAATTACTGTCAAGAAGAGAAATTTCTTGTCACTGGGAATGCTGAAGCGTAGAAGTCCATCACAGGTGAAAAATTCTAACTTGCTAATGCAACTTTGAGAGCTATGAAATTTTCCAAATTATGGGTAAATTATGATTGCATATGAAGATACACTTGCATCTTTGCAACATACACTCAGAAAGTTTCACAACATAAAAGTGGGTATAACTATAGAGTGGGCACAGTGACTATATAAAACATTTAAAAAGTTTCTATAGTTTTTATATCTATTTAACAACTGTATAAGATATATTGGAAATCTGATTCCCCCCTCATTTAACATTGCTTTTATTCTTAAATAATTTTTATAATCAACTGTTTTCTAAAGTCACACTGCCTCCTAACATCAGTAGTAACTGCATAACTGCACTGACCTATCTGTACTAGCTGATAACCAAAACTATTAGCAAAATCTCCTGTCCTTGAAAAAAAAATTCCAGGAAAAAATAAATAAATAAAAAATAAAATAAAATTTAAAAAAAAATAAAATAAAAATAAAAAATATATAAGACTATATATATAGTCTTATTTTTTTACATATATATCTTGCTTATATATATATAAAGTATATAACTGAAAGCAACTGTTCACAACAATTCCAGTGTGTCTCTCTCCCTCTCCCTCACACACATACATACACACATGAACACACACTCTACATCTTATTTTTTGAGACATGATCTCTCCCTGAACCTGGGGCTCACTGATTTGTCTAGACTGGTTATCTAATGACTCACATAAAAATTTTAATAAAAAAAAATCAAATAACATATTTGTAGCCATACTAGAATCATACTTTCCTCTCAAATCTTAAGGAAGTACAGCACTGTGCATACAATGAGCTATGAGGTAGAACACAGGTAAAAACAAGAACAAAACTCTGTCTGTTACCAACTTTGAGACTCTTAACAGGATAACCTTGAATCTCAATTTCTTCATGTGCACAAGAGAGATAGCATCCATCTTGTGATGTAATAACAGTCTTAGATATGCCATGAGTTAAATGCCAACGGAGTGGGGAAGTCATTAAATGTCACCAAAATAACACAATAAGCCTTTAAAGAAAAAAAGCAAAATTCATTGGAATTCATTGGTAACTTTGTTTGGATAGTGGACACTACATCTTTTTTTCCTCTGATTTTTATTGCTCGTCTACTAAAAAAAAATTAATACAATTATTTTGTAGTGATTGCAATAAAGAAGCATATATATTAGAACCTAATGACTCCACTTCCCTTTTTTTCCCTAAATTTGAGTAATTTTTTTTCTTATAAAATGGTATGGCTACTATTTATATATTATTCTACAACTTGCTTTAGTTTTTATTATTATTACCATCATCTTGGAAATAGATCCTGGATAGCCTTCTAATTACAGAACTCTTTCTAAATGTATGAACATTATTCCATAATATAGCACAACCATTCAACTATTTCCCTTCCAGGAATCGTTCTGCTCTTTCAAAATGCACCCCTTTATACACTTATCTCTAACAGTGCTTTCGTTTCTGTAGGGTAGATCCCCAGAGAAAGAAATGAGTCAAAGAACAAACACAATTTTTTTAAAATTCAGGAGCTGGTGTCAATGGGTCACATGAATTTACATTCCTACATCTTCACTAACCAGTGATGCATCCTGTTTTGTGCCTATTAACCAAGCAAGCAAAACGCTCCCACCTCACTGCTTTAATAAGCTTCTATCACAATTAAGTCTTCGTGCTACTGACCCGAACGAATTTCCTCTTCTCTCTCTTAAATGTTCAAGGTTTTGCCAATTTCTACAGTCTCCACTTTGCTTTTATTCAGCTGTGCCACTTCGGGTGTCTTAGAATTACTGAATTAAATGCTATAAATAGAGTTTTGTAACACTTTTAAGATTCACGAAACTACTTTAAGGGGGTACAGTCAATCGAGGCCTTTGAGTAGCATCAAATCGCATGCTCCTTGCACAAATGCCCCGAAGGAAAGAAAATACAGCAAGGGGATAGATAGTGAAATCGGAAAAGTTCAAGTTCCAGTGAACGCCCCTTTTCCTTTAACAGGTGTAAACAGCTCAACATTTTCCCGCTGGGAGCTCACTTGGGCGAGAACTCCAACCCTCCGCCCCCAGAACTAGGCTACCCAGGCGGTAGCCCCTCCACCAGCCCCTGACATGGCAGCAGCGCTGACAACCACCGCACATGTCACGGGTGACCCTGGAGACACCCGACAGCCCCCGAGGTCACATCGTGGGAATCGGCTCCTATCCTCCTGGACCCTGTCCACCGCACCGAGGTCCTGCAGCCTCACCAGCTGTTCGAGTCTCCAGAGGGAAAAGTCCATTGCGCGTCGGGGGCGCAATGACAGCCACCACGACTGCTGGCAACCTCTCCAGGAAACCCACCCGGGCAGCCACGCACCCTTACCCAAGCTTCTGCTTCTCCTCCCTACTCATGGGCGCGGCCCTCGCCGTGCACACGGACGTGGCCAACACCAGGCAGAGAGCGGCCGTCGCTGCCACCAGGTTCCATGGCGCTCGCTGGGGGACCCGGCACCCACAGCCCCGACCGCCGCCGGCTTCGCTCATGGCCCCGCGGTTCCGCGCACGCGCAGCTGCTACACCCGCACGGTGGGCCACATTGCGGGCTGCCGGCGGCGAGGAGGCTGCGAGCCGTGTCGAAGGCGAGCTGCGGAGTAAGGCCGGCTGCCGCCGCCGGCGCCAAACTGTTTGCCCAAGCCACCGAGCCGGTCCCCAGCGCCAGCGCTGCCACCACCCTCCGCCCTCCACGGCCCAGAGCACCGCCCCCAGCTTTCCGGTGTCGTAGTCTAGGAAACCGCCTCCCCAAGGCTACTTCCGGGTAGAGAAGCTGTGGGATAGCCTCAGGACCAATGAAAACAGCCTTGGAGAGGGGCTGGCCACAGCTACCGGACAGGGCATTGGCCAGGAGAAGCGGGACGTGGACAAAAGGCGGGACTGACCAAAGAGCTGTCCCTTCGACCCACCTCCGACCCCAGGAGTTGCCACCTGGGGACTACTAGTCCCAAAGTGCACCGCTTCTTTTTGCCAGTTTACAGTCCCAATGCGCAGGCGCCTTGCTAAATTTCTGCCTGGTGGCGCGCTGCGTTCTGGGACTTGTAGTCCGGTCCTGTAAAGGCCACGCAGGTTCCAAGGGTTCTGAGTTCCGTGTCCCTTCGGCCAGCTCTCATAGGTGGACTGCACAGTCCCTAGGAGTCCTCAGTTTTTTGCCCTTCTCTTCCTGAAGATATTTGTCTGAGAGCTGACAGAATGACACTTGTCCCCTGGTCGGTACCCTGTTCTTTAAGGAACCGTGGGAATAGTCTTCTGCCCTCGGGGAAATAACAACAAAACCCCAGCAAAATGAATGGAACCTTTGACTACAGAACCACGTGAGGGTTTTACTTTGATTAGCGCACTCTTCTCGACTCTACTATGTATATATCACCGTTCCTCTTGCACACGTGGAAATCCAGACTTGAGGAAGTTAGCAAGAACTAAGCTCACTCCTGGGTCACACTCCAACCTATTCAGAAGCCCCAGCAACGAAGCTGGACTACAAAAATGAAGGAGAGCAAAGAAAAGCTAAGGACATGATTGATAATAGTTATCTTTTTAGAAAGCCCGAGGAAGGAAAGAAATGTAGGGTGCAAGTGATTTTTTTTTTTTTTTTTTTTTTTTTTTAAATTTAGTGAAGACTGAATGTTGTAATGAGCTACAATGGCTGATTCGCACACAGGCTAACCGTTGGTAGACAAGTGGATTCCTATTGCAAAAGCCCATTTTTTTTCTTTTAGGAGAATTCAGCAGGAGGCTTAAGAATTGAGGAGTTTGAGTGTGATCTCTGTGGCCACAGAAAATTTCCTATTTGTTGTTCATTCAGCAGTAATCAACTGTCCCGAAACCTCTTCATTTGAATTTCTTACTTATGTCTTGTCTCTCTGACCATTTGGGTGACAGAATAACCTTTCTTCCTTTACTGCGCCTCTACTTTCAAAAATGCAGGTGTTTGCTGAAGGTTTTCATTTTACCCCTTTGCTCTTCATACACTGGGTTAGTTATTCTTCAGTGATTTTTGGCACAGATTCAACCACCTTATCTCTCTAGTTGATTTCTAGATTTACATCTGACCTGACCTGATGATCAGACCTACATTCCCATCCAATTTCCATTATATAGTCCAAGAGAAACTCAAGTGTAAAATTAATGTTTCAGAACCATGGTCACTTATTTTTTTTCATAGTGTCCAGCCAGTTGCCCAATTTCATAGATTTGTATCTCTGCTATCTTTCAGATCATTGTCTTTCTATTCCTCTTTTGCTCAAGCTTTAGATCTCATTATCTCTCTGTTAAACCGTCTCAACAGCCTAAGTGGTTTCCCTGCCACCCTGTGCTCCTCTACCCCGCCACAGAGTAAGCAATACAAGCATGTCTGCAAATGCTCTGAATTTTTCCTCTCTGTATTCTATCTGCCCTTGATCTCGAGTTCTATGCAACAACTAAATAAATTCCTCTGTTACTTTGCAATCTTTGTTCAACACCTATAACCTAATAAGACTTGGCTTAGATTCCACCCCCATGAAACTGTTTTGAATCTTCCAGAGAGCTCAAGTTCTTCATCCTGTGTACCAAGATTCCTTTTTTTTTGGGGGGGGGAGGCGGGAGAGGAGGCACCAGTCAGCTCCCAAATCTTGACACAGAGACTTATTAGTAGTTATGAATGCTTGGCCTTATCTTAACTCTTATTTTAATCTGTTTCTCTTTATCTACATTTTGCCTCAGGGCCTTTTATCTTTCTTTCTGTACTGCTTTCTCATGTCTGGTTGGCTGGTGGCTGCCTGGTTTCTGGATCCAAGCATCTCCTTTTTTTTCTCGCTCATTCTCTTCTCTGTTTTGCCTAGATTTTTCCTCCTACCTATTCTCTTTGCCTGCCAGTGGCCCCCCTTCCCCCTTCTACCTAGCTATTGGCTGCTCAGCTTTTTAGTAGACCAATGAGATGTCTCAGGCAGGCCCAGCAAAACAAATGCAACACATCTTTACATAAGTAAGCAATGGCAGCATAGAAAATGTAACACAGCTTTACACAGTTAAAGTAATATTGCACAACAATTCTGTTCTTCCACTGTGTGTCTTTATTAGTGCAATTTCATGTGCACTGGATTGTGATCATTTAATGGGGGGTTAACTAGCTTGTTCTAAATAATCAGTTTATTCTGAAATGCCCAGTGCTGTGTCTCTTCTACTATAGATATTCAGGAAATATCTAATGTATTTGTTTTCTCATTCCTTCAGTTTCCTCACTATAAAGTGGAAATAATATGATCCTTTCATGTACTCGTATGGGTGCTGTAAAAACACATGAGCTCATTTCTGAATGATGTTTATCCCTTTTACAGACCTGCAGTCCTGCATTGCAGCCATCCCAGATCCTCCTTGGTAGCCTTGATGATGACATTAGCTAAGTAAATAAATACCTCAAGTTGGTCTTGGCTGTGGCATAGAGAACAGGACAAGCCAAAGGTCAGCACCAATCATCTAATATTTGAAAACTAAAAACAAAGACAGTATAAAAATACTCAGTGACTTTCAGATATATTTTCAAGTCAGTTATTTGGAGTGGCTTATTGACAGTAACCCAATTTTTGTTGTTGTTGTTGTTGTTATGTTCCTGATGTTGTAATCCTAAAGACTTCCGAGTCTTTGGCTTTCAATAAGACGTTAGTGTTCTTGTTAAGAAACAATATACAGAAGAGGAAGTACTGGCCTCGGTGTTTATCACTTTCTGCATTTTTGTTTGTCTCCAAGCTAACACTGCATTTTTAAAGGGTGTAATGAGCAGCCAGAACACATTCTTTGTTGACTCACTGAATAATAAGCATCTTTTCCTTCCTACTGTGATTCAACTTCTAGCCAATAGTTGAGGCCAATTTTTTTCACTAACCTCTGCAAAATCATAAGTAGGAAAAATCTAGTGTGACCTAAAAAGTATTGCAAGTTAACATCTTTAAACTGGAGCCCATATTCATGACAGAAATACACTCACAAAACACATTTCAAAGTAGGTCTCATTTTTAACCAATTAATGGAAATAGGAATTATTAGCTAGTTGGCAATGTATGGTCTCTGGAGAAAATTTACATTAGTTTAGAAACTTATACATTTGTAATTTTAAATTTTTTAAATTATTTTTTTAATAGGGGAGTTAATTTAGAAAGCTTAGAGTTGTACATTAAAAAAAAAATATATTGGTGGAAAGTACCCAAGGAGAATAAGAAAGAAGGATTTTCTAAAGAATATAAAACAGCTTTTTAGATGCATAGAACCCACTAAAAATAATAACAAGGACAATTTATAAAGAGGTGCCCTTTAACCAGCTAAAAGTTTGTTTACACAGCCTTGTCTTATGCAAATACATAGGTTCACTTTCCTGCCTGGATGTGTCAGACATTAGGAGGGGTAGTGTGTACAGATCATATAGACACAAGGGAGAGGCTTCACTTCAACTATTCTGGATCAGGGAGAGTCCTGGGAGGCTGAGCTAGCTGTGAAAGACTGGCCACAGAACAGCAGTTGCCCCTATATTCTTTAATTTTACAGGTCTCATTACTCCTAAAATGGAATTTGGACATACTTATTTTGCCATTCTTTGAATGACTTTCCATTTAGTTCATCTTTCAAGATTCCCATTAGTTAATAATGTGGAATTTATTGGGTACCTTTCTTCTTGTGAACCCAGCCTGTGTCCATTACATCAAGGGAACATTTATTCTACTCTTACGTTCTGGGTCTCCACAGCTCCAGAAGGGGTATTTCATAAAAAGAACTCAGTAAATATTATGAATTGCCTCCCCTGCCCAACCCCTACCCCCATCCCCATGGCAGACTGGCTTATCCAAACTCCAGAAAGAGAATGAAGAATTCATGCGACTCACTCTCAGTCAAGATTTTAGATCTTTGTAACTTCAGATTGCTCGTCTGCCTTTTTGTTACTGGTACCCACATGATGTAAGTGGTTACTTCTTTAGTAGCCATTCTCCATGTACTCATTTTATCAGAAGGAAAGCCCAGTTTTTATTGACGTTTTTGGCCTCATCTGGCCAGAGGTCTAGATTTTGAGACCTATGGTCTCAGAGCACTTAATCACCTGCCACTGCCTAGGCCAAAAATGACTTAGACATTTATATTAATTTTATGTTGTTTGGCCTATGACTCAGTGCCCCACGTTGGGTGCCAGATATTGTGCGAATTATTTCTTTGTAATATATAATATAAAGGACTAATATTTATTAAGTAGTTGTATAAATGGAACCTTAGGACAATTTTTGGAGATGGAACTATCTTACATTGGGCTGCTGGTCTGCTCTCTAAATAGGCAGGCACAAAACAGGAAGGGGAATCAGTGTTTTGGGGTCTTGATTGATTTTGGCCATGCCCCATTGGGGTCTTTATTTTTAGGAGTTACTAAAGCTTTTCTAAATAATACCTGAATCTCACTACACTCCCCACTGGGCTCTATGCCTCCTTTGTCCTGCTGACAAAGTTCTCTCCTATCAGTTAAGAGGAGCCATGATTTTAAGTCAGTCATGCTCAATAGGGTCTTAGAAGCCAAGAACAGAGGCTCGGAGCCAGCTCTGCTACCTTTTACTCATGTCCACTGTGCTAACTGTTAACATTCCTTGTGTCTTTGTGTCTCAATTTGTAAAATAAAGCTGACTTTAGAGCAATTTTAGGACAGTTTAAATGACTTGGTATTGGTACCTTTCTTCTAGGGCCTTTGTGAAGATCACAAAATAATGTGTGTACACAATATGTAGAAACTTTCAGAACAGCTCAATTAACAGTAGTTATTGATATTTATCATTATTATAGAATAGAAGGGGAAAATTGCCATGATGTGAATAAGAGTCAAGGGTGGGCATAGGTGTTCTTAGCCCTGGTTCCAATCTCTGCTACAAACTGTATTCACTTTCTTGTTCTGCTGACTTCCTGTGGCTACTGCAGCCTCCCTATCCTAAATCTTAACCCTTCTGGATCTGCATGCTACTCAGTGAACCATAGAGTCTGCCATGGAGACCTTTTATGGACTGCAGAGCCTGGTCCTTGTTTTGGAGTGAAAGTGCATGTACACAAATGGTACTGTATTTTCCTTCCTCAGAAAAGGTGGCCTCACCTGTAAGGCATTGAAAGTTGGAAGAGCAAGAAGAGTTAGAGAATACATATAGTCAGAAAGTCTTTAAGCTTTTGGTGTACGTGTTTTTTTTTTTTATTTATTTTGTATAAATGAGTTTTGCCTCCATGTATATCTGTTCCCACGGAGGTCAGAAAACATCATAGAATCCCATGGAATTGGAGTTATAGGTGGTTGTGAGCCACCAGATGGGTTCTGTGAACCAAACTCAGGTCTCTTGAAGAACAGTTAGTGCTTTTAACTACTGAGTCATCCCTCCAGCCCCCGATTTTTTTTTTTTTAATAGCAAACCTCAGGTGCGGTGGCTTTCACATACTAGTGCTTGGAATGTTGAGACAGGAGAATTGCCATGAGTTCAAGCCTAGCCTAGGCTACATACTGAGTTCCAAGATATCATTGGTATCGTATTCATGTTTGCTTGGAAAACATAAACAAATAGCTATTCACTCATATTAGAGCACCAGTAACATACAAAAGCAATGATCTACCCACATCCAGCCTAGTTTGTTCATT
The DNA here is from genome assembly GCA_004025045.1 of Sigmodon hispidus. Classification (NCBI taxonomy): domain Eukaryota; kingdom Metazoa; phylum Chordata; class Mammalia; order Rodentia; family Cricetidae; genus Sigmodon; species Sigmodon hispidus. Next base: position 196,563 of record PVIH01001008.1, on the reverse strand, counting down.
GGGCTTACTTCCTACGTGCACAAGTGACCTCCGAAGAGCTTTCCTTGAAGCATTACAGCCCAGCATGGGTGATGACCTCCAAAACCCCGCATAGACAGAGACCTTCCTTTAGTTACCTTCCACCAGCTCCTCCCAAGGCCACATGCATCTGGGGGAGGCATGCAGGAGGGAGGGAGCAGCTGAAGTCATAGGTGAGGGTATGATGATGCTCCCCAACATCTTATGATGATGCTTTTCCTCCAGTCCAACATCTAGTCTTCCACAGGTACTGACACCTGCTTTAATTAAGATGGTAATGGCTGTTATGGTGTCAGGACAGCATTCCGCTACACTGAACTGAGAGACTGTCTTAAAAAACAAAAGCTCCAACATAGTTCTCAGTGTCTCTGCAAGTGAAGCTCCTTGTGGAATTAGCATACCTTTGAAATCCAGGATTGTACTTCAGACTTGGAGAGGTGTGGTTTTAGATACCACGGCCCTTTTAAAGTTCATCTTTTTTTTTTCTTTACACCAGGTATGAGCTTGGCATGTAGAGTGAAAGATATGACTGCCGGCTAACCATTGAAGATTGGAGGATTTTATTGAATATTTATGCAACTAATTGATAAGCAAATTTTGCCTTCTTAGCCTTTGTGGGGGGGCTTGCCAGTTTTGGTGCTAAGGGTTCCCAGGATTCTATGTCTCCTGTACCACTTGGGATCATTTCCAATTTATGAGACATGCCTGTTCATACACCTGTACACTGTGCCTACTCCTAAGCGTTGAACTTTGAGTAGTGTGTGAACAAGATTGGTATAAGTCTGAGACCTAGGTATAGATAGCATTTACATTGTACATAGAGCAGTTTCTCAAAGATACAGTTGTTAAGTTGTATTTTTCGCCATGTAAATGACCAAATGAATTGAGCAGAGGTTCCAGATGTGGAGCTGATTAGTTTAAAGCAGGGGATAACAGGGACACACAATTTGTCCTGACTGGTTTTCTATGAACTTGACACAGGATAGAGTCATCTGAGAAGAGGGAACCTCAATTTAGAAAATGCCCTGACCAGATTGGCCCATAGACAAGCATGTGGAACAGTCTCATGATTGATGTGGGAAGGTCCAGCACTCTGTGGCTGATGCTGTGCCTGGACTCTATAAGAAAACCATGATGTGCTTCTATAAAAAACACAAGCAGGGGGTTGGGGAGATGGTCCAGTTGGTAAAGCAACCACTGCCCAAACATGAGGACCTCAGTTTAGGAACCAGGAACTATGGAAAATACTGAGCATGACTGCAGTGTAGACATGAGTTTCTGGCTCTCCTGAGGAAACTATGAGGAGCAAGCCAGTCAGCTGCAGTCCTCCATGGACACTGCATCAGTTCCTCCCTCCACAACCTTGCCTTGAGTTTCATCCCTGACTTTCCTAGATGATGGACTACAAGCTGTAAGATGGAATAAATCCTTTCCTCCCCACCTTGCTTTTGACTATGATGTTTTATTGCAGCAATAGAAACCCTGACTAGAACACAGTAATCATGTGAAACTACTAGCTTGCTTTCAGCAAATAATTATAGTGGCCAAATTTCAGAAGTCAGGAGAAAATTAACTATTATCTGACCACCTCATAACCAGTTAACAAGACAAATCTCAGGCTGATTTCTCTTGACAAAGACAACCTACTTGAGTTTGGTTAAATTGGAGGTTCTGTACTTTTACTCTGTAACTGTGACCTGCATCACTTGAGGCAGGTGGGACACGCACCACCCTGTAATTCCAACTTCCAGGGTGACGACTTCTTCAGGTACCTATGCTCACGTGTACACACCTCCACTCACACACTCAAGTAACTAAAGATAAATATTTAAATCAAGCAGTGGTGGCACATGCCTTTAATCCCCCGACTAGGGAAGCAGAGGCAGGCAGATCTGAGTTCAAGGCCAGCCTGGTCTACAAAGCAAGTTCCAGATAGCCAGAGCTACACAGAGAAACCCTGTCTTGAAAACCAAATAAATAGATAAATAAATAGATTTGTAAAGAGAAGGAACCCTGGGAAAGATCTGCAAGGTCAGCTGAACAACCTGGGACACACAGGCTGTAATATTTTACCTTGAACCTTAGGTTTGGTTAGACCCTTTCTTTTCCCATAAACTACAGGAAGGTTTGGGATAGTGAAGAATGAGTGCACTTGGTGTGTGTGTGTGTGTGTGTGTGTGTGTGTGTGTGTGTGTGTGTGTGTGTGTGAGAGAGAGAGAGAGAGAGAGAGAGAGAGAGAGAGAAAGAGAGAGAGAGAGAGAGTGTTTGGAGGCAGGGGAGAATCACTAATCAGAATTTGTTAACATTGTCTCAAAAGGAAATTAAGTTTCTTCAGCAAAGAATGCTAAAATTACAGAACACAATATTGTGTGAAATTTATGCCTATTTGACTCTAAATCACAAATCTCCTTAATAAAATTCTTCCCAAGGACCAAGAAGTAAAAATCATTTTCTAGCAAAATTGTTCTCTTCAATTTAATGAACAGTACATCACAATGAATTTATTATTTATTTCAAAAGATCAGGACTCATCATTAAAAATTAAAATGTATAGAAAAAGATTACTTTATAGCAGACTCTACCATGTAAATAGTTGTGGAAAAGCAACTTTTGTTACACTTTCCTAAAGCAATATTCAGTATACATAAATCATTTATTACATATTTACTAAGCCAGGCATGATAGCTTATACATATAATCTCAATACTCAGAAGGCAGAAACAGGAGGATCCCCACAAGATGGAGGGCAGGCTGGTCTGCATAGATATGAGTTCTAAGCCAGCCAGAGCTACATAGTGAGATCCTGTCTCAATAATCATAAATAAATAAATATTAATAAAACGAGCTACCCTTACATAGTAAAAACACCCACTGGGGATTTATAATGTCATGAACAAAATGGATTTGTGGGAGGGTTTTGACCTGGGTAGTTAGGAGAATTGTCATCTTTTCACATTTTCCGTTCTTATCTAGACACGCATCCCCCTTACCCTCTATTTGTGGTGATATATTGTATATTTAATAAAAATAGTCTGGAGTATCAGAGGACAGAGCCATATCACCAGCCTTTTTTTTTTTTTTTGAGACTGAGTTTTTTTCTGTGTAACAACCCTGGCTGTCCTGGAACTTGCTCTGTAGACCAGGCTGGCCTCAGATTCACAGAGATCCTCCTGCCTTTGCCTCCCAAGTGCTGGGGCTAACAATATATGCCGCCACTGCCAGGCTGTTAGGCCTTGGACTCACAGAGATCCAGATAGAACTCTGTCTGAGCAATGGGATTAAATGGGACACCACTTCTTGACCTTCATGGCTTGGCTCTGTGGGTGGCTTGGCTTCTGATATTCCAAACTATTTTTACTAAATATATAATATATCACCACATCTATTCTCATGTTTTATTCCTATAGAATAATAAGAAAATGATGATTTATGTTTAATAAACTTTAAAACAATTCTGCATGACGTACTTTGTTTACATCCTCTAACAATATCTCAGCAAGTATTGTTATGTGTCTCATTTCCAAAAAAATAAAAATAAAAAAAATTGGGCTGGAGAGATGGATCAGTGGTTAGGAGCACTGATTGCTCTTCCAGAGGACTGAGTTCAATTCCCAGCACCCATGGCAGCTCACACGGTCTGTAGTTCCAGTTCCAGGGAATCTAACACAGATACACATATAGGCAAACACCAAGGAAAATAAATAAAGTTTTTTTTAAAAAAGTAAGATACCAAGAAGCCATCATCTCCCATAGTAGAGCTAGGTCTCAAATTCATGCAATCTAGTCTTAAAGCAGCTTTCAATCACCCAGTATCTGGCCTCATCAATCTTCCTATGGTGAATTACCATATCCCCTACTGCCTTACCAACTAAAGCACAACTCTAACATTTATTTAAATACCGAGCTTGCTGTTCTCATATTAAAAAAAAAATAGAAGGGGAGACTGGAGAAATGTCATTATCAGTAGTTAAGAGTATTTATTCTTGCAGGGAACTGGGATTTAATTCCCAGCATCAATATGGTTGGTGCCTCACAACTATTCTAGTCCTAAAGAATCCAACACCCTTTTCTGACCTCTAGGGGCACTGTATACATGTACAAAATACATGCAGATGAAACACCCACACACATAAAATTTTTTTTAAATCAATACCAACTTTAGACCATTTGTAATATTTACTTGACTTATAAGATATTTACACTACCTCTAAATGAGTTCTTGTAAATAATGAAAAATGTTTTATTAACTCAATTAAGACCTTCTCTTCTTTCCCAGTAATAAGGTTCAGAATCTAGAGCAGGGCCCAGGAGAGACCTCTTTGATAGGGTACAGCATATACACAGAAGTCATAAAGCAATCAATATCTGCCACCAAAACAATGCAAATAAAAAGGAAGAGAGTGCAGGGAGGTGACACCGCCAAACTTAATGACCTAAAACTCAAAAGAACATTCTATCTTTCTGAATATCCTTGAATAGCTACTGTGTATAAGCCATGTTGTGATCTTGGAGGCTGACATAAGGACTAAAGTCTTAAAGAAGCTATTAATAAGGAGCATGTCTTATTCATGTAGTAAAATTAATAAACTTCAATACATTATATTTCTATCACTACAACCACAGTATTTTCTGACTAACTCTGCTCCTTAATTTCCTGAAAATATTGTCAAATTTCAATTTTTAATGAAATCTGTATTAGCATTGTCCCTTAAGTTAATAAATACTTAATAAGTTCTCAACAATGTGCTGAGTTGAAAATAAGCTTGCTTACATCATTCTCAATAGTAATTGTGATCAATTTTTTTCATTCATTCATTCATTCCTTTGGGTATTTAGCAAGCATTTGTTGATAAGTAGCAATTTGGGATGAATCCCTTACATCTTTATTACTTTGAATGGTGATTGAATGGTGTTTCCATTCACTACAATGGAAACTATGGGATGAATGATCAAAAGGAAAAGAGGACCGATGAGTTCAAGTGCGGGCCTCTTTGACAGTCAAGCAAACACAGTAGGCAGCTGTATGACTCTGGACATCAAGTGAGGCCAATTATAAAACACTTAGGCATTACCAACCACCACAAATAGTACTTAGAGCCACAAGAAAGTGGTTCTTTCCAGGCAGTGGTGGCATAGGCCTTTAATCCTAGCACTTGGGAGATAGAGACAGGAGGATCTCTGTGAGTTTGAGGCCAGCCTGATCTACAAAGCTAGTTCTAGGACAGCCAAGGCTATGCAAAGAAATCCTGTTTCAAATCATCCTCCCTCCAAAAAGTGGTTCTTAACCCGGAGACTAGGCACTCCTAAAGAGGTCTACCAGTTGCTTCAGGATGTCTGTGTCACCCTAAAATTGATTAACTCAATTTATGTCTGCAGGAAATGAGACAGTGAGGTCATTTTATAAAGTTTCTTTTATGTAGTGTACTGAGTCATTCTCCCAAGTAGTTAAAGTGAACTCTGTACATAGGCAAAGTAGACATCCCCTTCCGCCGGGTAAAGATGTCTCACTTCGCTGTCTCTCTTGTCTCTCATACGATAGTATGAAAAGGACCATTCATTCCAGAAACAAATACATGTCACCTGGATACTTTTCATGGGATGTGAACCACATTAATTGTATAAATGATTACAGAGACATTTAATTCCTACGATAACTTTTTTCTTATTGAAGGTAGTTTTTCTCATACAATATATTCTGATTACTGTTTCTCCTCCGCCGACTCTTCCCAGATCCTCACGGAACTTCCCACCAACCCAAATCCATATCCTTTCTTTGTCTCACTCATTAGAATACAAACAGGTATTTTAAATAATAAATAATAAAAAAATAATAAAACAAAATAATAATAAACAAACTGGAATAGGATGAGACAAACAAAAGATACCCAAAGAAAAAGAATGAGAAATAGACACAGATATAGATATATCCACACACAGAAATCCCATAAAAACACAACATCAGAAACCATAATATATATTGCAAAAGACCTGTAAGGGGAAAAGGAAGGAAGGGAGAGGGGAGGGGGAAGGAAAGAAGGAAAGGAAGGAAGAAAGAAAGGAAGGAAAAAATTGAAGTGATGCTCAAACAAAGCCTTATGAGACAGAAACCCCCAAAATGCCACTGAGTTCATTTTGTGTTGCCCAGCTGCTGCTGGGCATTGGGTCTGTCCTTAAGAGTAGTAGTTGTATACCCAGTGAGACTCCATTGGAAAAAACTAAATTATCAGTTGTAGATATCATCTGGGTCAGGGATGGGGACTTGTGTCCACTTCTCCTGTCAGTGCTGGTCTTATCTGGCACAGACCCATGCAGGCTCTGCGCATGCTGCACAGTCTCTATGATTTCATATGCGTGTCAGTCCTGCTGGTTAGAAGGCTTTGTTTCCTCGTGTCCTCCATTCCCACTGACTCTCACAATCTTTCTGCCTTCTCATTTGCATAGCTCCCTGATTCCAGAGGGCAGGGATTTGGACTGCAGGGTTTCTAGCTGGATTAGTGTTTACCTTTCTCTCTGGCAGCTAGCAGAGTGCCTTCCTGTACCTCGAACACTTAGTCAGCAGTGGGCAAAGACTGGAGGGGAAAAGCAGCCCAACTCATGGTTGTGTAGATATGATGACTCTTTGATGACTCTTTTTAATTTAAAGAAATATATCTTAAATGCTTAATTATATCATTTAATATTAACATTCTGCTCAAAGTTGGTAGTCATGGGAGCTTTTCTTTTTTTTAAACTGTCCTAGAAGAAAGAGACACCTTGTACAAGATGGCGAGTGTCTTGATTTATTTTTTATTACAATGATAAAATACTCTGATTAAAGCCATTTAACAATAAAGGAATTGTTTGGCTCACAATTTCAGGTTACAGACCATCATGAAGTCATAGTGCAGGAACTGAGAGAACTGGTCACATTTTATCCATGGTCAAGGGCGGAGAACAATGAATGAATGAATGAATGAATGCTAATTCTCAGCTTGCCTTTCCCACTTTATATAGTCTAGGATCTCCCACCCAGGGAACTGTCCAACTCATGCTTTAATGTGGATCTTTCCACATACACCAATGTAACCAAGATAATCCTCAATAAACATTCTCAGAGACTAACCTTAATCTATACAGGTCCTCACAAGTGTGCCCAAAGGAAATTAGTATTAGCCTAAATCACAGAAAGACTTAGTATTTTAGCTGTTTCTTTTTACTTTACATGTGAATTAAATTAAATTTTAAGCTACAATATACTCATTTCTGATTGAGTATTAAGCTACCATATACTCATTTCTGATTGAGCTGATTTAGAAGGTACCTGAGAGGGGGGGCTGGAGAGATGGCTCAGCGGTTAAGAGCACCATCTGCTCTTCCAGAGGACCCGGGTTCGATTCCTAGCACCCACATGGCAGCTAACAACTGTCTGTAGTTCCAGTTCCAGGCAAACACCAAGGCAAATAAATAAATAAAGTTTAAAAAAAAAAAAGAAAGACCTAAGTTTTTGGGGGCTGGAGAGATGGCTCAGCGGTTAAGAGCACCGGCTGCTCTTCCAGAGGACCTGGGTTCGATTCCCAGCACCCACATGGCAGCTAACAACTTTCTGTAGTTCCAGTTCCAGGCAAACACCAAGGCAAATAAATAAAGTTAAAAAAAAAAAAAGAAGGTACCTGAGAGGAATAAGAGATGGACACATTTACAAGCCTGAATTAGACTATGCTACAACACTTGGTCTTATTCCAAAGACTATAAAGATTTAAACTTTGCCACCCTAAAATCCTTTAGAGTCCAAATCAGTGCAATGTTCAAAAATGAGTGGGCAATCCAGGGTTGGTAGGGAAATCTGTCTCTCATTCATCTAGGAACTCAGGTTTCTGTACCATCAATGGAGAAGCCCTACAAGAAGACTGGTTCACCAGCATCATAAAACATCCAGGTGGCCTGAAGGTAGGGGAAGGGAGGGGGGGAAGCAGCTTCCTTTGAAAGGGTTATGAATCAGAAGGTGAACATTCTTCTTTCCTTACATCCTTTCCGAATGGAGTTATGAGTTGGTCACATCTAGTTACAAGGCTTGTGATTTGATTCTCAGTGAGCGTACATGTGCCCAACCTTAAACTGAAGGGATTCTGTAAGGTCGGAAAGAAGCTGCTGGGATCACGTGGTATTCCATATCCAGCCCTTGTTTGATGTCCTTCAATCATGCTTACTTAGTAAGGTACATGTAGGAATTTTTGATGCATTTATAGATTTCTTTAAACAGGTTAATTGTGAAAAGCAAGCCCATTAAAATATTACATATAGTTTTGTTAATTGAAACTCCTAGCACTGCGGAAAAATAATATGTTCCTGGATAAGTGTTAGTATATATAACACTCCTTATTTTTACTAGGAAAACCTAATAATTGCAAAAGAGGCCATTTTTATCATCATGACTTTTCTTTTTTTTCTCTACATGAGATGTGCAGAGATAATGTGTTATTGGAAGTGCTGTGAGGCAGCTTCCCTTGTGAGTATCTAAGTCCCATGGTGCTGAGAGAGGTAGTTATAATAAACAGTAAAAGCCGTGCCAGTAATTGCAGGGGTTCCTGGAGCGGTGGGTTAGCACCAACAACCCGCAGGACTGTTAGCTCCTGTTCTACCTTTGCAAAGGGGGGAGGGTCTGTTAGAAGTTGTCAAGAAGGCTTAGCAGTTTGTAAAATTGGTTGATATATTTAATAATAGGTTTGGTGAGAGCGCATGGAAATTATTCGTGCTGTCAACCTAGGAAACAAGGGCGTGTATGTGTTGAATGGAAGTCTTTCTCCATCATCTCTATCCCCTAGGTTGCCGGGGAACCTGGAGTTTGGAAATCATTTATATGGATCTGTGAAGGGTTTTCTTGCCCACTCCTACAAAGCCGATTAATGGTTTCATTAATGGTACACGACAGAGCTGTGCAAACCTGCACAGTAGCACTAACCACATGCGGCCATCGAGCATTTGAAATATAATTTGTAAGTGCAAATATACTTTTGTATTTTCTTCCAAGATACTAGATGTTTAAAGGCTTGTTAAAAGTGTAAAATAATGCCATTGATATAGGTCAACAGAAGTCACCTACTTCTAAGCCCCATGACCTAAGTTCGATTCCCAGAACCCACATGATAGAAGAGAGCTAGCTGGCTCCTGAAGACTGTCCTCCACCCTCCATACTCATGCTATGGCAGTTCATACTCACACACACATCACAAAGAATGAATAAATAAAAGTACAAGTTTAAAAAAGAATAAAATCATGATTTTAACACTGCTTAAATATTTAAATGACTACTTTGGATAGGTTGAGTTAAATAAACTATCACCACTAAATTTTACCTGTTTCTTTTCACTTTTCATGTGAAATTAATTATATTCTTTTAGATTATATAAGACTGAGTTCTTTTGGGCAGTGCTGATTTAGAAGCCACAGAAGAGAAATGATTGATAGCTACATTTACAAGTTTGAATGGGTCTGTTCTGAAGCACTTTTTCTTACCCCAAAGGCTATGAAGATTTCTTTGCCACCCTAAAAGCCCTTTTAGACTCCAAACCAATGCAAGACCAATGCTAGCATTTCCAGGATTATTGGCGTTGGGTTAAGCCTTCTTTAATGGTGAATGTTTTGCTATTCTGCTTAATATTAACCATTTTTAACTATTTTAGTGATCAGAAAGCCCTTCCTCACACTGGGAAGAAACTTGTCCTTTGTACTTTCAATGTCTGAGACTTTTTTTCTTCAGCATAATTAAGTCCAATCCTTGCATTACTCAGACGTTTTGCTTCCGAGACAAGTACCCAGGAGAAGCAATTTAATGAAATGAAGTTCTATTTGTTTGTGTCTGGCTCCTGCTATTGAAGGTTTCAGTCAGTGGTCTCTGGCTCCAATGCTTTAGGTCTATGCAAGACCGGAGCCTTAGGGATTTCCTTCAAGTGATTAACTCTATGGGAGATGGTCTCTTAAGAGTGTATCTCTAGTCTATTTGTGGGACTCCTGGCAGTGGGAGCAGGGCTGTCCCCGGTGCTTTGGCTGGCTCTTGGGAGCCTATTCCTCATACTGGATTGCCTTGTCCAGCCTGGATACAAGGAAAGGAGCTTAGACTTTGAGCAAGTTGATATGCCAGGCTTTGCTGATACCCACGGGAGGTTAGCCCTTTCTGAACAGAAGCAGAGGAAGAGTGGATGGGCTGAGGTTCAGAAGGGAGGTGGGGGGAGGAAATGGGATGAGAGAAGGGAGGGGAAATTCGATCAGGATGTAGCATAGATAGATAGATAGATAGATAGATAGATAGATAGATAGATAGACAAACAAACAAATAAATAAATAAAATTACACCTGCAGGCTGCTTGCTGCTGTTTCTTTGCCTGAGTCAGAAAGCAGCCACGTCAACTTTTCTTCCCCATTTAGTAAAGAATCTCTGTGAAGACAGAAGAGGAGACTATATTTCTATATAAGGTTTTGTAACTATTCATTTATTTTTTGTGTTGGAGGCATTACATGTGTCTTTATGTCAATATGTGTCTTTCTGTAGGAGTGCTGTGATTACAGATGTGCACGTCCACAGCTGGCTTTTTACGTGGGGTCTGGGATTGGACACAGGTTGTCAGCCTTGCTCAGCCAATGTCTTCACCAGCTAATTCCCCATAGAAGCAATGCTAGCTGTGCATTTGTATTTCAGTGTTTAGTTTTTGTGTGTGACAATATTCTTTCTTTTTTAAAAAAGAACCTTACTTTATTTTTTAATTATGTACATATGTGTGGTGCACATGAGTACAGGTACCTGCAGAGGTGTCAGAACCTCTGGAGCTGGAGTGACAGGTGGTCCTGAGTACAGTCTGCGCTCACAGACCTCCTGAGGTTACTCTGTTTTGTCCCTGATCTATTTTCTTTAGTTAATCCAATGATCATTTACAGAAGGAACCAATTGGATACCTGGGATCTGGACTCTAAACTTTACATACTAAATCTTCTTGAAATTCTGACATTTTCTTTTTCAGTTATTTATCTTAATTCAAATATATACTTTTTCTATCTTTCCTCCATGTTTTTAGAAGTAGTGTGTGTGTGTGTGTGTGTGTGTGTGTGTTAGAAGTACTGTATCAGGCCTTTGAGGTAGTTATAATAGAGTCCCACCTCACCCCTATTCCCACAAATATGTCAATACTCTCTCCCCATAACCTAACAATGTAGCCTTGTTTGGAAAGACTCTTTGCAGATATAACTAACTGGAAGATTTCAAGATGAAATCACTCCAGATTATCTAGATGGGCCTTAACACACCGACAGGAAAGCAGAGCTGGGGACTGTGCTGTCCATGCAATACTTTGATTTCAGACTTCCTTTTGGTCAAGGAAGCCATTACATTTTCCTTGGTATTGAATTAGCCTTAAGCTACAAATCATGCTCTTTACTCAGCCGCTATCTTGGCAATTTGGGTCATGTTTGATTTCTCTTTAAAAGTAGTAAATTAGGCCAGAGCATCCCAAACTGATAATCTTGAAAAGTTCTGATGTGAAGGAGATAAATGCCACTGGCAAATTCTAAAAATCCAGGAACTTGCTGGGAAGTGGTGGCATACGCTTTCAATTCAGGCACTCGGGAGGCAGAGACAAATGGATTATGGATCTCTATGAGTTTGAGGCCAGCCTGGTCTATAGAGCAAATTCCAGGGCTGTTGGGACCTCTCTCTCTCTCTCTCTCTCTCTCTCTCTCTCTCTCTCTCTCTCTCTCTCTCAATAAAAAGAGCCAAGAACTTTGAATATTGTTCTGAGCGCTCAGACAAGTTTGAAAATAGCTGAAATAGCTGATTGGGGATTGATGCCTGCTCCAAAGTAGACCTCACAAATTCTCTCTGCCAGGGATTTTGAATTGAGATTTATTTATTTTGTGTGTATGAGTATGAGAGAGGGTCAGTAAGTATGTTTGTGCCGCAGCTGTGTACATGTGGCAGTCAGGACAATTCGCAGGCTTTGCTTCTCTCCTACCATGTAGGTTCTAGAGATCAAGCTTGAGAGACAGAGAGACAGAGACAGAGAGGCAGGCTTCATGGCAAGAGTCATTTGTTGTTGTTATTGTTTGGTTGGTTGGTTTTGGTTTTACTTGCTGAGTCTTCTTGCTCGCCCAAGTCTGCTCTTTTCACCCAACATTTAGGTCGTGTTTTGTCACACCCAGAGTAGCCTTGACTGAGAAGATTAGCCTCTAGTATATTGCATTTTATCAGGCATCTAAAATAGGCAAAGAGAAAAGTGCTAATAAACCCTAGAGGCCTGAAGATGGACATCAAAGATGCGGTGAGATAATAGAGAAGAAAGCAAACGTCCCATTAACCTCCCAGCTCCGCACTCCCCTCCCCAACCTAGCACCAGTCAGGATAGACAGAGTATGCTGGCTTAGGTCATCAGCACAATAGTGAAAGGGAGGGTTTACTGGGGCTCCTATTTCGGCCAGGTTTGTTGGCTCTTGTTGTGGGGCCTGTGAGTCGGTGGCTGTGCTCACTTTGGGGCATCAGGAAAGCAAAGAACATAAGGAGAGGGGCTAGAGCCTTCGGTATCCCCTCCACTGCAGGACCTCAGTGACCTAACTAACCCTAGCCGTCTCGGCTCCACTTCTTAAACATTTCAGTGCCTCCAAGGAATAGCACAGGCTGAAGATCAAGCCCTTAGTACATTGAGACCGGAGCTATTTAAGGGGCCATTTCAGACTCAAACTATAACAAGGAGATGAACCTGAAATTGTAACAGTCTCCTTTCTCAAGGCTTTTACTGCAACATTATTGCATATTGATGAATATTTTTCAAAGAAGATTCTCAGTGGCGGCTGTTCATAAAGGATGGCTAGATTTAATTATGACCAAGTCACTGCTTCCACGATAAATGTTCTGTAACTAAGAGGAGGAAGCGAATTAAAGGCACATCCTTCCAATTTTTATGGGTTTGCTGAATTATAAAGAGTATCTTTGAGCCTATTCTGCTTATACAAACATACTTAAATGCTTTTTGCTTTATGTTTTTTATTTTATTTGGTTCGGCTTTTTGTTTTATTACTTTTTTTTTTTTGACTTACATGTTTAATCTCATCTCCTTACATAGAGTCTAATAACTTTATCTTAAGGTAACTTTTTTTCCATAGCAAGGAGAAATTTCTGATTTTGTGGCTCTATATATTATATGGCATAAAAAATCATTTAGACAACAGAAGATGTACAGGTGAAAAAATTTAAACTCAGTATTTTTTTCAGACTTCAAATACCATCTGTTGTATTTTCACAGTGTAACATGGCACACTATCTGAGTATGAGTTCTCTTGTATTTTTAATTTCTTAAAGTGTATCAGGGAAAAGGAATGGGCTAGCCTGTCTTTCATGGCAGACCTCTTGAGAGAGTCCTCCATAATACACAGCTGAAAGCACAATTCAAGCATTTCTTATTCCCACTTGGACAATCTATCTCAAAGCAAAACAAAAATAGTAATTCACTGAGACCAATTAGTACTGTCCACATGTACATGGGTGTGAGGCCATCTACATGAGCATGGACAACCTACTCCCAAAGGAAACTGACTGTGTTTCCCCCAGAAGCCATCAGCGGCCAATAGCTCAATTACAGGTGTCTCCCCATGATCCTTCCCCATCTATGAAAGAATTTTCACTGGCTTGATTTGGGGCAGTTCTTGTGCAAGAAATGACAGTTGCCATGAATTCTCAAGCACAGCAGCTGCAGCATGTCCACAGATACTTCAGAGCACTCTTTCTCATCTTTGGGTTCTTACATTCTTTTTGCCCTTCCTTCCAAAGAGCAGAGCACAGGAGCCCTTTCATCATGAAGTCACATGCCCATTTGTCATTTGTCTGTTTCTGTGGTACTGAGGATCTAACACATGGCCTCATGTATCCCTAGGCAAGGGCTCCCGCAGGGAGCCAATTTTAACTTGTCAAAGTCTTCTCCTTGCTTATGGGTCACTCATAGTTATGCTGTTAAAGGAGCTGAATGTAAGTAAATGCAACAAAAGAATCCCTTATAACCTATGGGAAAACAGAACAATTTTGCAAAATTTATATTTTAATTATTTTTTTCTGGTTTAATATTGCAATGTATATTATTGTAATCAGGTGTTGTTTCCCATCCCAACTGTTTGTTCCCAAATACCTGGCAGCCAATTCCCAAATCATCACACAGAGGCTTATTATAAATGCTCAGTTGATAGGTCAAGCTTGTTACAACACTTAAATTAACCCATGATTCTTGTCTATGTTTAGCCACATGGCTTGACATCTTTTCTCGTCTTGCTTCTCTGTCTCTGACTCTTGCCAGAATTCTCCTAGTCTGACTCTTTCGACCATTCTCTTCCTTCCCAGCTATGAGCCAATCAACTTTTTATTAGCAAATGAGAGTATTACATATTCATAGTATAGAAGAGAATTGTTCCTCAGCATATTATATTGGTAAGTTGTGTTTGTTTGAGCTCACTGAAAAGTGAGTTCTGGAAGCAGGGTTGCACACAGCTTCCCATCTCACACCCAAACATGTTTGTCTCAAAATGTCCTTCTAAACCCTTTGGCAGGCTAGCCCCCACCCCCCAAACTCTGTGTCAGAGAGGAAAAAGACAAGGAATCCTTGAAAATGGCTTGAAAGTAAGTCACTTCCAACACATGTTACTCTTGTTTTTCCCATGTTTCAAAGGTCCACTTCTGCTGATGTTGTCAGAATCCAACCTGATGATGTTATTTCTACTCTTCCTATTTGTTCATTTACTTGGAAACCTTACCTCAGGGGACACTGTTCTTCCTGGGGCTTGTGGGAAACTCCAGGTGGCTGCCCTACAAAGGCTTCTGCAGTCAGTTTCTGGTAGATGTTTATAAGCTCCTGATTTAATGTTGCGAAGTTCCTAATATGTTTTAGAGATTTATTTTACTTCCTCTGTGTGTGAGTGTCTGCATGTATGCTTGTGGACCATGTGTGTGCCTGATGCCTACAGAGGCCAGATCCTGAACCTGGAGTTGTAGGCCACTAGATGAGTGCTGGGAACTGAACCCAGGTCCTCGGCAAGAGCAGCCAGTGTCTTAACCCTGAGCCATTTCTCCAGCCCCTGCTCTTCTGCTGTTACTTGTTCTTTGCCTTGGAAGCCTCACCCAAGGGGACACCAGTTAGTTTCCTTCGAAGGCTTTCCTAGCTGATTTCTGCTGCTTGTTTTGAACACTTGATCTAATAATATTTTGATATCTGTATCTACCTGCCTGTCATCACTTACTATTTATGTTTTTAATTTAGCTTATTATACATCTAATATACTCCTCACTCATTCAAAACCCAAAGTATGACTGTCATAAATCATGTCCAGAACAGAGAGTAGCACAGCTTCACTGTGACATGACATAGAGAGGCAGATACAGAAAACATCAACTTCCATTTAAAATCCCTCCAGTCCAATCACCAGCTTCCGTCAGGATTTTTTTTTTCATGTATACATTCAATCTTTTTATGATGTTTCTTAAAACATAACCGTGGTTTTTCCCACAGTATTAAAATTTGTTAACACATCTTTCCAAATTTGCTACGCCCAAAATCACTACATATTGAAAATAGAATAGCACAGCCGAGATTCTGATGGCTTTTCTTGGTGTTTTGAAATTTGTGACAGCTGTGAGGTTGGAGTGTGCAGGCAGAGAAGACAGTCTGTCCTTCCTTGCTTCTCTGTGGTCTGGATGGAGACTCTGAGCCCACTTCATGTAGATGAGTGAGTCAGGCTGAATCCCACTGAAGATAATGACACCCCTCTCCTCTGTGTAGTAGTGAGGTGGAAGTCATCCCTAGAACAAAGCCACTTATCTCAGTGATGGTCCACGGCAGCATATTCATGGCATTGTCATTGTCCAGAAGGTAAGAGTCCAGAGGAAACATGGTTTGTAATGCTTTTCTGTTGGTCATTGTTATTGGCTATAACCAGTTTGATAGCCTAAGAAATCAATTTTAAATCTAAATGAATATGAATGTGTTCTTAGAAAGCTCAAGATCTTGGCTTGAAGAAGCTGTACTGTCAACTCCAGAGGAAGAACACTGCTGCTGGACATCTGTCACTGCCATTGTGAAGGCTGGCTGTCCCTCTGCTGAACGACCACACAGAGTGGATTTGCCATAGCTAACCAGCGCCTGATTCCTAACAGTCTTTGGAATTGGGATTTCGTGAGTGTGTCTTACTGCTAGAGTCCACCCTTAGGTATAATGGACAGAACAAAAGGAAGCCAGTGGTTTCTGACTCAGGAACAGGTAGATTCATTGGGCATGAAAGTACATGTTTAGGATCCCAGAACTCTGGAGGCTTGGACAGGAGGATCGGGCCAGCCAGGACAGCATAATGAGACTCATTCAACAACTCAAAACAGAAGAACAAAATGATGATACTTTTTAAAATTTTTCTAAAGATTTTTTTCTTTTTACATATCATATACTGTTCCCCCTCCCTCCTCTTCTCCCAACTCACCCCCATACTCCCATTCGCTCCTCAAAGCTGGTTAGGACTCCTTTGAATAGTCAATACAGGCTATCATACTAAGCTGAGGCAGGACCTAGCCCCTCCTCCCTATATTAAGGCTGAGCAAGGCATCCTACCGTAGGGAGTGGGCTCTAAAAAGCCAGTTCATGTACTCGGGATAATTCCTGGTCCCAGAGCCAGGAGTCCCACTAATAGATTAATCTATACATCTGTCACCCCCATTCAGAAGGTCTAGTTGGGTCCCATGCAGACTCCCCAGCTGTCAGCCCAGAGTCAGTGAGGTCCCATTAGCTCGGGTCAGCTGACCCTGTGGTTTTCTCCATCTTTCTCTGATTGATTCCCTCTTGCTCCTCTAGTTCTTCTTCCCTCTCTTCAAGTGAACTTCAGGAGTTTGGCCCAGTGCATCTGTTTCCACCAGTCATTGGATGTAGGCTCTTTGATGACAAATAGGGTAGTCACCAATCCGATTACAGGGAAAGGCTAGTTCAGACACCCTCTCCATCCAGCATTGCTAGGAGTCTTATCGGCAACCTCCTGTGGGTTCCTGTAGATTTCCCTAGCACCAGGTTCTCCCAGAACCCATGATGATTCACTCTGTCAAGGTATCTCTTTCATTGCTCACCCTCTCCATCTCTCCCCTAACTGTATCATCTCAATCCATCATTCCCACCCCCAATCCTCTTCCCCCTACACCTCCTCCCAGTTTACCCAGGAGATCTTAACCATTGCCCCTTCCTGGGGAATTCCATGTATATCTCTCTTAGGGTCTTCCTCTCTACCTCGCTTCTCTAGGGTTGTGGAATGGAGCCTGCTTATCCTCTGCTTTATATCTATTGTCTACTTATGAGTGAGTACATACCGTGTTTGTCTTTCTTGGTCTGGGTCATGTCACTCAGAATGATTTTTTTCTAGTTCCCATCCATTTGCTTACAAATTTCATGATGTCATTGTTTTTTGTTTTTTTTGGGGGGGTTTGTTGTTGTTCTTAGCCACTGAGTAATACTTCATTCTGTAAATGTACCACATTCTTTTTCTATTCTTTGGTTGAGGGGCATCTAGGGTGTTTCCAGGTTTTAACTATTATGAACAACACTGCTATAAACATAGTTGGGCAAGCGTCCTTGTGCTGTAGATGAATATTTTTGGGGTATATGCCCAAGAGTGGTATAGCTGGGTCCTAAGGTAGGCTGATTCCCAGCTATCTGAGGAACCACCATACTGCTTTCCAGAGTAGCTGTACAAGTTTACATTCCCAGAAGTGGGAGAGTGTTCCCCTTTCTCCACATCCTCTCCCACATAGGTTATCATTAGTGTTTCTAATCTTAGTCATTCTGACAGGTGCAAAATGGTTATCTCGGAGTTATTTTGATTTGCATTGCCCTGATGGCTAAGGATGCTGAGCACTTCCTTAAAAGTCTTTCAGCCATTTGACATTTTCTGCTTAGGTCTGTACCCCATTTCTTAATTGAGTTATTTAGTTTTTTGATGTATAATTTCTTGAGTTCTTTATAGATTTTGAAGATCAGTCCTCTGTTGGAAGTGAGGTTGGTAAAATCCTTTCCCATTCTGTAGGCTGTCGTTTCGTCTTATTGACAATTTCAGGTAAGCTTCTCAGTTTCAGGAGGTCCCATTTATTAGTTGTTGCTCTCAGTGTCTGTGCTGTTGGTGCTATATTTAGGACATGGTCTCTCGCCAATGCATTCAAGCTACTTCCGACTATCTCATCTATCAGATTCAGTGTAACTGGATTTATGTTGAGAAGATGGTGGGTTTTCAAGGTAAATCCTTCTCCCTTACCAAAGCTGCTGGGCAGATGAAAAATTCATTCTCATCATTTTCCAGTTTTGTTTTCACTTTATCTCTAATACATGTTAAAAATAATATGGATCACAAGCCAAGCACTGTTGCATACTGCTGCAATCCTTGGCTTCCTGGCTCAGGAAGCAGAATCAGGAGGATAATGAGTCTGAGCACTCATTGGAGCCACAAAAGGAAACCCTGTTTCAGAAAAGCAAAGGGTGGAGATGTAACTGGGAGGGAGGGTGCTCATCTAGCATATGCAAGGCCCTACTTCAACCCCCAGCACCACAGTGCTATCCTGGATGAAATTCCAGGATAGAAAGGCTGGACTGTAACATGGGACACCAGGGAAGTCGGACTCTTCCCTTCCTCCCTTGCTTCCCTCCTGACATGTCATCTGCTTGGAAACAGGTGTGGTCTAGTCATGAAGTAGAAACAAGGAATGAGGTGGATTCAGAATTGCTTACCTGAGCACCCACCCAAAGGTCATACAGCTCTTAGAAAGGAGGAGGCCTGTCTTGTATTATGCTTTTCTTTATCCAGAAGCCTTTGGGATTTTGAAGGACTCATGTTTTTGCATATGGGAAAGAGGAAATAAAAGCCAGTGGGAACCCCAGAGGTTAAGTACCAGCTTGTGCATTCCCTCCATTGCACCTGCTGACTTTGGATGATCCTTTGCTTTCTCTAAGTTCTAGCTCTGACTTTGTATTGATCTGTTCATCAAGGTAGTGATTTGGCTTCATTCCTAGGATCCACACCATTCCTTAGCCACTGTTTTTCCTCTCCTTGAACAACTTCTACTATCAAAATAATTCCCCTAGCTTCGGACTTGCAACATCAGCATTTTGACACTTTCTATTGGTCTCAGACACAGACCTATCTTCCACCCCCACCCAGCTCTTGCCTGAAAGTATGGAATCCGATGCTATTGCTAACTTGGATAGAAACAATGAGAAGTGAATCAAGCATAGGGATGACATGAAACCAGGAGAATAGAGGATATACCAAATTATGCCAAAAATTTCCATAAGCTAGAACAAATAACTAAAATTAACCAACATGAACTGTAGCTGAGTAAAATTTTGAGATTAGATCTCTGCTATATAAGCACAGGCTGGGAAGTCATGGGTTTCTGCTAGACAGATGGGAGTGCCATGTAGTAACAGAAAAGCAGATGATAGGCACACGAGTCCATTGAATGGTGTACTAAATAGTACTGTTCCCCCACAGTAATTAAAATAATCCTCCTCCCCAACTTTAATATGATATGATGCTCTTGACCCCAGTTTACTGTATCAGTCAGACTAGACAACATAGCTGTTAGAATATAGGCTTTTCAGTTGGGTGATAAAGGGAAATTAATGTGTCTGCCTCTACCCCCTATTACAATCCAGATGTTGTCCTACTAGGATACTGATGACTTTTTAGAATAAACAAATGGACAGATTTTCTCCCTTACTAAGCCCAAGCAGTCCAGAGCACTTAAAACACTGATTGCTTCCTCTTTCAGGCTGTGTTCTCTGGCTTTTCATCCTTACACTTAACAAACAGACAAACAGACTTCTGTCTTTTTCTCTCCTTGTCCCACAAATGGCATCACCCAAAGTACGCTACGTCACTTATCTACAGAGTTTTCATCTACTCAACAAGAGCTTCAATCACTGAATTCTTCTTTCTAGACTGACCTTTTTTTTGCACTCTTGTATTATTTAATTTATGGAGTGTAAAGTATTTGACCAATAAACATCCATTAGAAAACAAAGAAGGGGGCTGGAGAGATGGCTCAGCGGTTAAGAGCACCGTCTGCTCTTCCAGAGGACCAGGGTTCGATTCCCAGCACCCACATGGCAGCTAACAACTGTCTGTAGCTCCAGTTCCAGGCAAACACCAAGGCAAATAAATAAATAAATAATAAATAAATAAAGTTAAAAAAAAAGAAAACAAAGAAGTCTCAAAGGGGAATAGGAAGATGTCAAAAGGATACTGACAAGATGTACCTGGTAGAGATTATTACATTCTGGAAGCCTTTGTAGACAGCACCACAAGAGCCCTTGTTTTGCCTGAACTGCATTCTGGGAAGAATTGCTTTCTTGAAAGAGTAGATCCGTACAATCTGAGGACAGTAATAGAAGCGAGTAGGACTAGAAAGAAAGCTTAAAGCTCGGTAAAGTGCTTGCTACATAGGCATGTAGACCTGAGTTCAGCTCCCAGGACCGACAGAAAAAAGCCAGGTGTATTGGCATAAGCTTGTAATCCCAACCCTTAGAGTCAAAGACAGATCCTCGGGGCTTCCTGGTCAGCCTGCCTAGCCTAATGGACAAGCTCCAGGCCAATGAGAAACCATGTCTTAAAAATAGGTTTCCAAGGAACAAAAGTTGAAGTTCTCTTCTGGTGTCCACACTCATGTGTTTACATGAGCACATATACACACACACACACACACACACACACACGCACACACACCACACACACACGTAGCAAAGAAATGGAAAAGTTATGTTTGGTGAGTTCCTCCGCCTATTTAGAAGTCGGAAGTGGCCTCACAGGCAACAATTATTTCCTTACTTTCTTAGGAGTCAAAAATGATGACCTGGAAACATAAATATAAATGTTTATTCTAGTAACTTTAGAGTATTTTATCTTTTTTATCTGACTTATCTTCCCATAGTACTTGGGGGAAAAAAGCTACCACAAGAAGGAGGAGGAGGAGGGGAAGGAAGGAGGAAGGAGGGAGGAGGGGATTGATTGTTCCTGCATCCCTGTGATGTGGAGGGAGCCAGGCGTGTGGGGCCCATAGGTAGAAAGCATGGCTGTGGCTGGTTCAAGGGCAAAAGGAGAGAATGTCTTTGTGCTCTGACTACAGTTGTCTGAAAACAGAATGTGCTCCTTGTGGACAGTGCCTTTCCCATCCCTGGCAGGTGACCACATAGGAGGAAAGCTCAAGAAAGGAAATGGAGGCACAATGGGTGGGTCTACACGAGACAAACCCACCTCTGTGAGTGTGTGACCCACTGTATGTCGCTAGGTATTTATAGAAAACTCTCTCTTCTAAAAGCTGTCCATCTGGTTATGAGTCAAAGCACACAGGAAATCATTTAAAATTTTCTTGGCAGCACACATTTAAATAGCAAAACCAGTGTCGTCAGCAGTAACAGCTGAGAAAATGCACAGAAGGGGAGCCTGAAGGTGTTGGGAGCAGTGTGAGTCTTCTACAGCCTTATTGAAAGGGAAGGACATTCCTGGTGCCGTAGCACGTTCAGCATGTGGAATTAGGGCCAGATATGGAGCTCCGTGGTGGAGTGCTGACCTAGCATACACAAGGCTTTAGCTCCACAAAAAAAAGCGGAATTGTATAGACCTCAAAACCAAGTTTCTTATTTATTTATTTATTTTCCTTGATGTTTTGCCTGAAACTGGAACTACAGACAGTTGTTAGCTGCCATGTGGGTGCTGGGAATCGAACCCGGGTCCTCTGGAAGAGCAGATCGTGCTCTTAACCGCTGAGCCATCTCTCCAGTGCCCCAAAACCAAGTTTTAAACTACGGAAGGGCACCTCTGCCTGAGTGCTTTGAAGACCGGAGCTCACACTAATGGGAGAAGGCGATGGACAATGGATATTTGCGGATCAGTGACTAGGGTTACAAAGAATAAAGAATTATGACTGTGCAAGATAAGCGCTGTAAGATCAGTGTTTGATGGCAGAAAACGGAGTTTCTAGCTAACTTCCTGGGGGCGAGGGGGTTGCTTTAATTTAGAACAGTGGTTCTCAACCTGATACGCAACCTGGTCGCATATCAGATATTTAAATTATAATTTATAACTAGCAAAATTACAGTTATGACGTAGCAACGAAATGATATTGTGGGTGGGGTCACCACAACATGAGGAACTGTATTAAAGGGTCACAGTGTTAGGAAGGCTGAGAACCACGGCTCTAGAGAGAGAAAAGGAGTTCTCTTTAAAAGTGGGCACATATTTAAAGTTACCCTCATGGATAACAGCCTTTTCTAAAGACTATGATTAGTTGCTGTAGAAAAATATGTCTGAGTTTGAAATTATAAAATGTGTCTGTCTGTCCCTCATCTTGAGAAATACACGTTGGCCATGAGTCCTTACTGTCTTGTGAGTAACCTCACAGGATATAAGTGATGCAAATTTTGTTGCTTATTTTGTGGCCGAAGAGATGACTCAGTGGTTTAGAGGACCCAGGTTTAGGTTCCAGCACCCCATACAGCAGCTAGTAGCTGTCTCTAACTCTAGTTCTGGGGGTCCAGAGCCCTCTCCAGTCATCCACCTGCACCAGGCATGCATACAGTGCACATACATCCATGCATGAAAATTATTCACACACATTAAAAATAAATATATCTTTAAAATAACTTAAACCTTAATCAAACAAAGTATCTTTTAATTTTTATTTATTTTTAAAATCTTTTTTGCTTAGACAGGCTTACATGTACTTCAATCTAGCCTGTACCTCCAGATGTAGCAGAGGATGACCTCCACCTTTTGACTCTCTTGTCTCCATCTACGAGGGGCTGGGATAACAAACAAACCACCATGGCCAATTGTGGGGTTGATTTTTTTCTTTTTAGATGGCAAGTCTAACTATGTTGTTCACACTGTTCTCCAGCTCCTGAGCTCACACATTCTCCCGCTCCCAGCCTTTTACTATCTGAGGTACCACCATGCCTCTCTTAAAAATCTCATGTACATTTTTCTTTCAGGATTTAAATACAAGAATAACATATCCCTTCCCACAAAGTGGGGACCCAGCTGAGTCTGCAAAAGATTTAGAGCCGAGTCCATAGAAGACCTCAGCTTCCTAGAAAGAGGTTGAGTGAAGGCATCCTGGAAAGAGTTCCCCTCTAAGTCTGAGCAAAGTAAGGACTGCATCTACTTCCTTCCCAACCCAAGACCAGAGCTGGCCTGATGGCAATGCTGTCCATGGTCATCTGCTCATGTTGTGCAGACCTAATTACTCTGCAAGGGAACTTCTTAGCCTTTTTGGCTAGTTTACATCAAAGAGACCTTAGGAAAATCTAGTGATGGTTGCCTACTACCCTGAAAACTGGGTTTATAATTTTTAGCATAATTTTTTGAATGACATGGCTCTTCAGCACTCTCCCAGAAATGTGAGTATGCAAAACACATGGTCCAATGTATTTCAGAAAGCTAAGGATATATGAATAAAGTGGCTAGCATCGCAAGCCCTGTGCTGAAGGGATAGCATCTGCCCCTATCTCCTCAGTCTCCGTCTGGGATGGAGAGAATCTCTTTTTTTTTTTTTTTTTTTAAAACTTTTATTTATTTATTTATTTATTTATTTATTTGCCTTGGTGTTTGCCTGGAACTGGGACTACAGACAGTTGTTAGCTGCCATGTGGGTGCTGGGAATCGAACCCGGGTCCTCTGGAAGAGCAGACGGTGCTCTTAACCGCTGAGCCATCTCTCCAGCCCCGAGAATCTCTTGATTTATTCATTCATTCAACATGTGTTGAGCACTTTCTGTGTGCGGGGATGCTGCTCTGCTGGAAACAATGAAGAATCCCTTCCCCAAAGGCATCAAGAAAGTAGACGGTTGTAGTGGAGTGAGATAGAACAGCCAGAAGCAGATGAGAAAATTAGGGTCTAAGTTCAGGAAGTGACACTGGACGGTATGGGAGCAGAGCAGAGGGCATATCCTGAATCTTGCAGGGGAAAGAAATGAGACTGGCCACCTGGAGAAAGGATAATCAGACGCTTTTGATGGGTGAAGCATGTGGCAGAGATTCTGAGCTGTTCAAGCAGAGGCAGATCCAAGTGACTGCCCTCAAGACGTCCATGTGTCCTCCTAAGTCAGTCACAGGATTGTAAATACAAGAATAACAATAACCATCTCATCTAAGAAGGGCCTGGAAGCAGAGTTTGAAGTCAAACTCCTGCACCCCAGTTCCTATCTAGTTAATGAATGTCTCTACACCCTACATGACCTCCACACACCGGAAGCTTGATAGGCAAGCAGAGGGAGTGAAGTATCAGCCATTTTGAGTGCTTCCCATCCCTATTGGACTTGCTATTTCTGCTTTATTTTTTTTTCTCCTAAACTAAGTTGTTGGTACAGAGCTAAAACTGACATCAGAGGGAAAAAAGTATGCTCTAGGTTCTCCCAGGCTATATCCACCCTGATCATTAGAGTCTGATAATGTCAGGGATCCTTTCCACTGCGGTCACTGCTATTTTTCTACCATTCACTGCAGTGTCTGCCTCTAAGAGGCACTCAGTGACTATTTTGTGGGTGAGTGAATTCTCGGATAAATGAGCAACTGTGAATGTTGGTAAGTAAACACAGTTTTATTTATAATTGCAGAAGGAAGAAATGTTTTACTCTATCTCACCCACTGAAAATATACTTATGTTTGAGCAGCAGTTCAATTACATCAAGAGTAATTGCTGGATTATGGATGCAATCCAGTTCCTTGAAAAATAAGCTTGTGTGTTATCAAAGCAGAATTTCATTGGACATAAGTGGTGCCACAGCAGATTTCTCCCTGACAACACAGAAGTTCGTCTATGACGGCAGAAAGAGTGACTCACCTTTTCATTTCTAAGAACTGTTCCTTGCAGCCCCAGAAAGGTATTTGCTTAAAAAAATGAAGCCAGCCCCATCCCAAATAAAAAGGATCTAGACAGACCATCAGGGATGGACATTTTATTGGAATATAGGCACTTGGCAAAGTAAATACATGGTTTAAAACTATTTCTAGTTTACTTGCTTTATATAATGAATGCAAAAATAAAACCACAGTGTAGAATTCTTTTTCACAAAGTCCCAGACTTGAGAAAGCAAATCCCTAGTCATTTGTGTTTATGGTAAAGAAGGCACATGGCGCCAGCATTTTCACATAGTCAACCCTTATTATGATTTAAGGCTTTGAGTCAGTAATGACATTCTTGCCCCTCACTGAAATAACTAATGACTATTTAGCACGTGTTCCCTAGCTTTCCCCGTCACTTTTTGGATTAAGGTAGGAATATAACTTTGTAGTCTCCACAGTGTGTATAGTGGGGGAACACAAACCTTCCAGCTACAACCTTTGGGTACCAGCCCCTAGGGCATGCCCTTTGAGCTAGCTTAAAATCTGGGATACACATACACAAGGACCTCTCTCCCTTCCCCCTCCCTCCCTCCCTCCCTCCCTCCCTCCCTCCCTCCCTCCCTTCCTCTCACGTGGATGATGAGCACAGGTCAGGCATTGTGAAACAGTGTCAGACTGATCCCCAGCCTTCCAAGGATTCTGTGACTAAATTTGTCTTGTATTGCATCTATAACTTTTCCTATAGAATTTCTTAATACAAAATTCATTCTGCAGCATTTCATGGACTTTCTGTAATATGTGTGTGTGCATATATATGTGTGCTGTGCTTACTGCATAATTCCATTCACTGTGCCAAGTTACACAGGACAAGATGATAAGCCATTTTTTTTTCAAGGAAAATCTTTCTTGGGAAAGGTCAGTAAGTGGCATAACTGGTTTAAAGTCCTGGTGTTTTGGCCAAGAACCAGGAGTCTGTGACAGCTTTGCCCAAGGCAGAGATTGCCCATTCAGATCACCAGCACCTCTCCCCCCGCCCATGGAAGCACTAGGTAGGACACACTCAAATTTATAAAAAGCAAGACAAGCTTTAGGCATGTTAGCCCACATACAGACTATTTTAATGTGCTGTGGGTTCCTCATCCACCTTCCAATATAAGAGCTACCTTGCCTATTTTGGAGAACTTGGTTCTGGAGTGGGGTTGGCATGAGCTAGGACTCCATGATGGCCATGGCTCTCCGAGGCAGAAGGGCAATGTTTGTGGAGCTAGACACTGTTCCCTTGGCTCCCTGCCTTACTGAGCAGTGCTGCAGTCCATTTGGCCATGTGCCCCTTCAGTGTTGGACTTTATTTATGGGAAGATTCAACAAGGTCAGAAAGGTAATTAAAAACCTCTCCCTGCCTAAAAAACAAGCTCCAAATAGCCCCATGCATAGCAGTGTGTCTGCCAGGTGTTCTGTTCCCACATTTCCGGAGCGGCATGAAACTTGTCAATCCTTGGCCCTGGGATGTTAAAGTACTTGGCATGCAGGAAGCCATTATTCAAGGCTGTGGGTTCCCAGGAGAAAGAACAAATCATGACTAGTCCCTAGTGTCAGTCCTTGAAGAAAGAGGATTGTGGGAAAGACAGGAAGTAAACACGGTTTTGGTACAGCATGCTGAAGGCCAGGTAAAAGGTGAACAGGAACCATGGGAGACTGGCCATAGCATCCTCGCTTAATGGTGGGATAACTTGTGGACATTGAGGATACAAACGTTCTAAGAAAAAGTAAAATGATTCAATATGAGACCATGCTGACATGATTATGATTTAGAAATCCCAGAAATTCTTTGTGGGAGAGGTGGGAAGAGAAGGGAAATTCCTGCTCAAATGGCTGCCGTGTGGAGTAACTTCTCTGAAAGAGAAGCTTGATGGTGATGAGTAGAGACAAGTTCTGCAGGCAAAGTGTGAGGTTCTATTGTTAAAACAAAAAGGAAGCCTCAGGACCACTACCCAGGACTGTAAGTTTCAGGGAACAATCGGAGATTTTTCTGTAACCCAGTAAGACCCTTTTGACCCATTGCAGTAAAGGTGAATTCCTTTCTGTTTCCTTCAGAAAGAAGGAACAGTGGTCTTTTCATTATGGTATCCCCAGACTTGGTACCTGATAGGGTAACCAAGAATTTAATTTTCTGAATGATCAAACCATTTCTACTTTTGGTGATGTCTTTGGTAGACTTGAATGATTTCATTCATCCCTGTGTTCATTCATGCATTTATGTGTTCCCTTCTGAGAATAAACCAGGACCGTGGGAATGAAAAAAGCAAGAGCTGTCATGGTTTGAAACTTAAAAACTGGAAAAAAATATTCTGTTCTTCTAGACTAAATTCTCATGAGCCCTTTAATTTATATGAAGCAAAACAACACCTGATCTTCTATTTAGTACTGTGCCTAACAGAGCATACACTAGCTGTTCAAATAATATCTGTGTAATTGGTAGGTTTGAGCTAGAAAATTTAGCCAAGTACTTTGCACAACCTAAGGCTAATTTGTGCCAATGAAACCTTTTACCCCATGTGAATTTCCTTAAAAGGTGATTAATACAAATCAACAAAATTAGCCAACAAGGAATTGATAGCAGGATTAGGAACTGGGCTCCTAGATGGTTCCACAGATCTTTCACCTTGGATGACTGCTCTGCACCGCCTGAGATCTACCAACCATGACTGGCTCTGGGGTACTTTACAGGGCAGGGCAGGGGTGTCTGGCATTCATGGCTTCCTCTCTCTTGTGGCCTAGCAATGGACAAATTACACTTAAGAGGCCGTGAAGCTGACAGAGCAGGTGGTGAGGCTGCAGTCACCGTAGACCTTTGCACTATTGCTAAAATACCTTAAAGTGCAATATAAAATGTGAACCTCACTTCAGTGAAAAGAATATTGGGGTGCCAATCTTTTGGTCTCTGCTGTGGTGCTACTCTCTCTCTCTGAAGCCCCTTCAACTGCTTTTCACCCCAATACTCCAGTTCTCTCACCAGTTTTATGAAGGTGCTAAGGTGATCACTCACACGAAACAGTTAGGTAGGCTCCGTAGAGTTGGCCTCAGTGTTTTCACCCTGAATACCTTTCCTCTGGCTTTATCATTCAAATTAAGAAAATATTTCATAATTTTTATAGCAATTCACATGCAATCCCCTATGGATACCCATAACTAGAACCCTTTCACTGATGGTTTTAAAAGAAAAACTAGAGTCAAATTGTTTCTACACTCCTTTGAGGGCTATTCTGGGGAGCTCACATCATGAGCATGCATATCTGAGCTGTCAATGCCTGGAGCATCCTCTACTACCCATTGGCACCCGTGCACATGGGCAGCATTGACTTGCTCTGTATCCATAGCAAGGGCTGGGCTATCATTCCCTCCCAGCACTTTCTGATCCTCAGAAACCTGGGGCATCTCATTTTTCTCCATAGAACAGATGGGATTAGAACTTAACGTGGCATCATCTTCTTGCATTGTGGCAGCCACAGCGTGCACAGCCTCACCTCCTGCATGGGTGGTGTCCTGTGTGGAAACTGTGGCTGGGGATACCTTCTCGGTGGGCTCCCCTAAGGGATCTAGACAGCTGGTGTCCTCAGTGAGCCCCCCACCAGTGGACTGAGTGGTAGGGCTGCTAGCCTCTGGCAAAGTCCCCAAGTCTACTTCAGGAGCCTCAACTTTCAAAGGGGGAGGATGAGCCCCCATCTCTCCTGCTTCACTTTCTTCACAGTCACCCTGCTGGCTGGCAGCTGACTGGTTAGCTTCTGAGCAGGTCTTCTTTTCCTCTTCGTTTTCCTCTTCTTGGGGAATAGGCGTCTCCTTGTGTGTGTCATTTTCAATCTCGGGGGCAGACTCCACGGATACTGTCACAGTCAGTAGCTCTTTCAGCTCTTTCAGGGACCCTGGAGCGATGACGGACTCTGGCCTTTCACAGGCTGGTTCTTCATTTTTAAGGGTCTCCTCACCTTCCACCTCTGACAAGTGTGAGCTGAGGGTTCCTGCTGTGTCCTCTACAGTGAGAAGACTCTCAGCAGGGCTGTCCCCACTGGACACAGTGACCTGCCCATTCCCATCCATTCCAGGGATGGAGGTACTTTGCTCTCTGGCTGATGAGCCAGGCACCCCAGGCTGCTGCTGCTTCTCCTCCAGCTCCTGGAATACTTCATTATCTGGAGCTCCTGGTAGAAGGGCAGACAATCTTCTGGCTGGACTGGCCTGGTTTGACCCCATGGAGGTTTTGAGATCCGTCAGGCTGGACACACTTTCACTAGGCAAGGCCATGTTATCTTCAAATAAGTTGTGTTTCTTCAGCATGGCCGCCTCCGTGATCACTGAGAGAGACCACAAAACATGACATTATTGTTCTGCCAAGCAAATCTGGATTTTCTAATTTTATCCAGAAGCCAATCATTCCTGCCAGCTCCCCCGGCTCTCCAACTTCTCAGTTTCAAGACCCAGCTCAGGACCAACCTCTTCTAGGTAGCCTTTCCTGGTGATCAAAACCTGTGCACTTTCTCAACTCTGAATCATGGTAGTGTTCATTCACAAATTTCTTCAATCAAAACACCCTTGCTAGGCATCTAACCTGAGACCAGTGTCAACCCAGGAGAACAAAAGAAAGCCTTTCTAGGAACTCAAAGTCAACAAGAGTATCATATACATTGGTGGTACTGGATGCTAAGCTGAGTGGGTAATTTGGAACTTCACTGTGACGGGGCACCCTTTCCACTTCCTTCTTGTGTCTGACAGTGTGGTCCTAATCGCATGGTGGGTATTCAGTGCTTTGTGTACAGCTGAGAGAGCTTGTTTGTCTGGGAGTGTTCAAGGTGAGCATTTATATGCACCTAATTTCAGTCTCAAAGGCATGAAGAGGAACATGTGACAGCAGAAACTGTAGTGCCTAGCCATTTGACCACAGACCTCTGTGCAGGGTTGTAGTGTCCAACAATGCTACCTCAAAGAGGGTGTCACTCATGACAGAGACGGGACCACTAAGGCCAGGGAGCATGATTTTTCAACAGCCAGCACTAGTGTGTGCTCTGATAGATAGCATCAGACGGCATGTTTCAGGCAGAGGGAAGGTTGTGGAGGAGAGGAATCTTCTTCCAACTTACTTAGACATGTCTGTGGCAGGCTGCCCATAACCTTTGTGCTGATGCCATGTCCACATCTTTGCCTTCCTCATCTGGGACCCCTCTGATTAGCTACTGTGACCTGAGCCTGGCCCAGTTCTCTCACTGGAAGAGATGTTTTAGTAATGAACACTAAGTTTCCCTCCCACAGACAGATGGCAGCCTCCTCCAAAGTACTTTCAATGTATATCTATTCACAACATAATCCTAGACAGGGCCCCATTACACAGTGCAGGAGCAGATGCCAGGTTCCTAAAGAGACTCTCAGAGTGCCTCACCATTGTCCCGTGTCCCTGTCTGGCTGAGTAGAGGGGAGGAATGTGCTGAGATAGCAATGGCTGGGCCTCTGCTCAGCTGTGAAAGCCTTTTGTTTGTTATTCTAACACAAGTGGCAAAGACAGATCTTCAGGATGGACCCTCAGCTCGGCCCCTCCAAGCCTTGGTTTCTTTCCTTGTCAGTGATAAAGCATGCACTCTCATCCCACAGAATCCATGCTTGCATTGAAAAATGACTGCAATGACTGCATGGTGCACATCCTTGAGGATGCACAGTGGAGGTTGGCTCTTCCTTTCCTTCTCCTTGCTGCCTTTCCTGTAATCCAGAATCAGTTGCAGCTCTTCCTCATTCTGACCTTAGAGCCTCCCTGGGTTCTGTTTCAGGAGTGCTTCCCATTATGCAGCATCCCCTGCGGTGCAGAGCAAGCCATCCTTACCTTTCAGGGTTTCGTCAAGGAGGATCTGATACAAAATCTCTTCATAGACATTCTCAACATGGATCATATTGGTATGATCTGCAAAGATGAACTGCTCATATTTCTGAAGCTCCTGGAGGGTGAGAGATAAAAGTGATCAAGGAAAAAAAAAGATATAGTGTCAGAGGGGTACAGCCCAAAGGTCCTTTGAAATTCCATCTCACACTATCGGAATGGCAACAAACCAAATGCTGATGAGGATGTGGAGAACCTTTACACATGGCTGATAGGTGTGGGAGTTAGTTGAGTCATTATTTACATCAGCATGGACCTTCCCGGGAAAACTAAAATTAGAACCACCAGCTACTACTCTTACATCTATACCTGAATAAAACTGTTCTTAATAGCCAAGACATGGAACCACCGCACATGTATCAACAGATGAATGAATAAAGAAAATATGGTATATACACAATAAATAAAAGTATGTCATTTGCAGGAAAATGGATCAAATGGAGAAATGTGACATAATCCAGACCCAGAAAGACAAATATCATCTCACTTAACATCTCCCATAGAGAGGGCATGGGTGGACCCTCTACTGGTTAAAGATGCTGGGATAACAATGCAGCCTATGTCTCCCTGGTTTCGCTTTGCCCCCAGCCAATGTCCTAAGCACCTTGGTCCTGTGGTAAGGAGGCACTCAGCCATTGGTCATCCCATCCCTTTCTGTGCACTGGGAATACATTTCAAATGGGAAGAGAGCATAGATGTTCTTCTTCAGTTGTCTCAAGGCCTATGAGTGGGTACCATGTCCTCTATACTAACCAATGTTTCCTCCTTCATTTTTTAAAATCTGATACAAACAGTACTTTACCAAAGTAAGAGTTATATGCAGGGAAATGCAGATTTTAAAAGTGTAGCTGGGTGACATTAAATATAAATATGTTCATGTGGCCATATCCTGGGTCCTTTCCAGCCCACACCCCTCCAAGAGGTAAGACCTGACCTTACATCTGTTACAGAAGGTTCAGTTTTGCATGTAATTGAAACCATTTATTACTTTGTGTTTGCTTTTTAGATTTTTCCACATTGCTACATCGACCAGATTGTTTTTCTTTATTGATAAACATTCACTATATAGTTAAGTTGGAATTGTTCATTCAGATTCATTTGGCATTGGCTGTGGTGATTTAAATAAGAACAGCCCCCCCATAAGGGTCATATAATTAAATGCTTAATCATCAAGATTGGTACTATTTGATAAGGATGAGGAGGTGTGGCCTTGTTGGAGAAGGTGTGGCCTTATTAGAGGAAGTGTGTCACTGGGGGTGGGTTTTGAGATTTCAAAGCTCAACACCAGGCCCAGTCTCTCTGTCTCTATGTCTATCTGTCTCTCTCCCTCTTTCTATTTGTGTGCCCATGGGTATAAGGATGTAGCTCTTAAATACTTCCTCAGCACCGTGTCTGCCTGCCTGCTGCCATGTTCCCTGCCATGATAAAAACGGACTAAACCTCTGAAACTGTAAGGAAGCCCCCAATTAAATACTTTTTCTTATAAGTTGCCTTGGTCAATGGTGTCTTTCCACAGCAATAGGGCAGTGACTAAGACACTGACTATTTTTTCACTAATGAACATTTTTGTGGGCATTCCACTCTGTATGGATAACTTAAGAATTTGCTTATCTTAGGTAGATACCTAGCAGTAAGGTGGCTGGATCGGGTGTAGACAAATGTTCAACATTATTAACACACAAATCTTTTTCCAGTTGAGAACCAAGAAGCCTTCCTTTCCAGCCAGCATTGATAGTCTACAATTCCAAGGCGGCTCAGACATGATACAAATTCCTTTATTTTTCCAGCTTCCCAAAGCCTTCCAAATGACTTATTACCAACATGAAGATGAGACAGGATAAAATGCTACTAATTATATGCCAGAGATGAATTCAGTTGTCAGGTACGTGACAGTGCAGTGGGGTGGGGGAAACTCCCTATATGCAGCTTTTAGACAACCAGGGCCTTGGTAATAGGACTTAATGCTTTGGTCTGATGGCCAGGATTTATAGCAGACAGCAAGAAACTACCATATTCAGACAACTTTCTTTTTATTTATTTATTTTTTATTTTTTTATTGTGAATAAAGTCACATTTTCTATTCTTGTATATCCTTGTTCAGGCTCCCTTCCCACTCCCACCCACTCCAATCACTCTCTCTTCTCCACATCTCCCCATCTCCTCCCCAGCAAGGCAGGCGGTCACAAGATCCCAAGGTCCCAATTTGGCTTCGTTCAGCATCCACTCCTGGCAGATCCAGTTTCCTCACCCAACATCAAGACTGAGTCAGGTGTTCTTCTAGAGGGAGTAGGATTCAAGGTGCCAGTCCAAGGTGTTTCAGATCCCAAGTTGTTCAATGGTTGTGGTTTACAGCTTGGACATGCTTTGCTTTTTGCTTTTTTTTTTTGTTTAGAGTCCATTAATGAGTGAGTACATCCCCTGCTTATCTTCCTGGGTTTGTGATACCTCACTCAGGAGGATATTCTCCAAATCCATCCATTTGCCTGCAAATTTTAGGGTATCATTTTTTCTTACTGCTGAGTAGTACTTCATTGTGTAGATGTACCACAATTTGTTAATCCATTCTTTAGTTGAGGGGCATCTAGGTTGTTTCCAGGTTCTTGCTATTATGAATAATGCTGCTATGAACATAGTTGAGCTAATGCCTTTGGAGTGCAAATGTGTGTCTTTAGGGTATACAGCCAGAAGTGGTATGCTGGATCCTTGGGGAGATTGATTCCCAGTTTTCTGAGAAACTGCCACATTGCATTCCAGAGTGGCTGAACAAGCTTATACTCCCACCAACAATGGAGGAGTGTTCCCCTTGCTCTGTATCCTCTCCAGCATAGGCTGTCATCTGTGTCTTTTATCTTAGCCAATCTGACAGGTGTCAGGTGGTATCTCAAAGTTGTTTTGATTTGCATTTCTCTTATGGCTAAAGAAGTTGAGCACTATTTCAAGTGCCTTTTAGCTATTCATAATTCTTCTGCTGAGAATTCCCTTTTTACTTCTGAACCCCATTTTTTGATAGGGTTATTCAAGGTTTTGGGCTCTAGTTTCTTGAGTTCTTTATATATTTTAGAGATCAGTCCTCTAACACTTGTATGTAGGGTTGGTGAAAATCTTTTCCCATTCTGTAGGCTGTCCTTTTGTCCTATTGACTGTGTCCTTGGCTTTACAGAAGCTTCTCAGTTTCAGGAGGTCCCACTTATTGATTGTTGGTCTTAGTGTCTGTGCCACTGGTGTTATATTTAGAAAGTGGTCACCTGTGCCAATTCGTAGAAGTGTATTTCCCCCTTTCTTTTCTATCAAGTTCAGAGTGGCTGGGTTTATGTTGAGGTCTTTGATCCACTTGGATTTGAGTTTTTGTGCAGGGCGATAGGCTTGGATCTATTTGCATTTTTCTACATACTATCAACCAGCTATGCCAACACCATTTGTTAAAGATATTGTCTTTATTCCATTGAATATTTTGAGCCTCTTTGTCAAAGATCAGGTGTTCATAGGTTTTTGGGTTAATGTCTGGATCCTCAATTCTATTCCATTGGTTCACAAGTCTGTTTTTATGCCAGTACCAGGCTGTTTTTATTACTGTAGCTCTATAGTATAACTTGAAGTCAGGGATGGTGATACCTCCTGAAGTTCTTTTGTTGAGCAAAATTGTTTTGGCAATCCTGGCTTTCCTGTTATTCCAAATGAAATTGAGTATTGTTCTTTCAAGGTCCATAAAATATTGTATTGGGATTTTGATGGGAATTGCATTGAATCTGTAGATTGCTTTTGGTAGGATTGCCATTTTTACTATGTTGATTCTATCTATCCAGGAACATGGGAGAGCTTTCCATTTTCTGATATCCTCTTCAATTTCTTTCTTCAGTGATTTAAAATTTTTGTCAAATAGGTCTGTTACTTCTTTGGTTATAGTTACTCCAAGGTATTTAATGCTATTTGCAGCTATTATAAAGGGTGATATTTCCCTTATTTCCTTTTCAGCCCTTTTATCTTTAGTGTATAGGAGGGCTACTGATTTCTTTGAGTTAATCTTGTATCCTGCTACATTGCTGAAGGTGTTTATCAGCTGTAGAAGTTCCGTGGTAGAATTTTGTGGATCATTTATGTATTCAATCATATCATCTGCAAGTAGAGATAGCTTCACTTCTTCTTTTCCAATGTATCCCCTTAATCTCCTGTCATTCTCTTATTGCTTTAGCTAAAACTTTGAGAACTATATTCAATAGATAAGGGGAGAGAGGACATTCTTGTCTAGTTCCTGATTTTAGTAGGATTGCTTTGAATTTTTCTTCATTAAGTTTGATGTTGGCTGTTGGCTTCTTGTAAATTGCCTTTATTATATTGAGATATTTTCCCTGTATTCCTGATCTCTCCAGGGCTTTTATCATGAAGGGGTGTTGGATTTGGTCAAAGGCTTTTTCAGCATCTAAGGATATGATCATGTGTTTTTTTTTCCTTCAGTTTGTTTATATGATGGATTACATTTATGGTTTTTTGTATGTTGAACTATCCCTGCATTTCTGGGATGAAGTCTACTTGATCATGGTGGATGATATTTTTTATATACTGTTGTATATGGTTTGCCAAAATTTTGTTGAGAATTTTAGCATCAATATACATGAGGGAAATTGCTCTGTAATCCTCCTTCTTTGTTGTGTCTTTGAGTGGCTTGGGTATTAGGGTAATTGTGGCCTCATAAAAGGAATTTGACAATATTCCTTCAGTTTCTACTGTGTGAAATAGTTTGAGGAGTAATGGTAATAATTCTTCTTTGAATGTCTGGTAGAATTCTGCACTGAAACCATCTGGACCTGGGCTTTTTTTGCTTGAGAGGCTTTTAATGACAGCTTCAATTTCCTTTAGGTTTATAGGTCTGTTTAGGTAATTAATCTGGTCTTCATTCAATTTTGGTAAATGGTACCTGTCCAAAAAGCTGTCCATTTCTTCTAGGTTTTCCATTTTTGTGGAATATAGATTTTCAAAGTATAATCTGATAATTCTCTGGATTTCCTGGGGGTCTGTTGTTATGTCCTCCTTTTCATTTCTGATTTTGTTGTTTTGAATATTCTCTCTCTGTTTTTTGGTTAGTTTGGATAAAGGCTTATCTATCTTGTTAACTTTCTCAAAGAACCAACTCTTTGATTCATTGATTCTTTGTATTGTTCTTTTTGTTTCAATTGTATTGATTTCAGCTCTAAGTTTGATTATTTCCTGCTGTCTACTCCTTCTAGGTGAATTTGCTTCTAATTGTTCTAAGGCTTTCAGCTGAGCTGTTAGGTCTCTAGTGTGGGATTTCTCTAGGCTTTTCATATAGGCATCTAGTGATATGAATTTTCCTCTTAAGACTGCTTTCATTGTGTCCCACAAGTTTGGGTACATTGTGGATTCGTTTTCATTAAATTCTAGGAAGACTTTGATTTCTTTCTTAATTTCTTTCTTGACTCAGAGGTGGTTCAGCTGAGTGATGTTTAGTTTCCATGAGTTGGTAGGCTTTCTGTGATTTTTGATGTTGTTGAACTCTAACATTAGGCCCTGGTGGTCTGGTATGATACAAGGGATAATTTTCATTTTTTCTGTATATATTCATATTTGCTTTATGACCAATTATGTGGTCAATTTTAGAGAAAGTTCCATGTGGTGTTGAGAAATATGTATATTACTTTGCATTTGGGTGGAAACTTCTGTAAATATCTATTAAATCCATCTGCATCATAACCTCTGTTAGACTCCTTATTTCTCTGTTGAGTCTCTGTCTGGTTGACCTATCCAGGGATGAAAGTGGGGTATTGAAGTCTCCCACTATTAGGGTGTGAGAATTGATGTGGAATTTGAGCTTTAGTAGTATTTTTTTTTACATAGATAGGTGCCCTTATATTAGGGGCATAAATATTCAGGATTGAAATCTCCTCTTGACCAATTCTTCCTGCAATGAATAAGTAATGTCCACCTTGGTCCCTTTTAATTGCTTTTAGCTTAAAGTCTACTTTGTTAGATATTAGTATGGCAACCCCAGCTTGTTTCTTAGGGCCATTTGATTGGAAAATCTTTTCCCAACCCTTTACTCTAAGTCTGTGTCTGTCTTTGTGGTTGAGATGTGTTTCTTATATGCAGAAGGTGGCTTCTGTTTTTGTATCCATCTTGTTAGTGTGTGTCTTTTTATAGGTGAGTTGAGTCCATTGATATTAAGGGATATTAGTCAACAGTGATTGATGTTTCCTGCTATTTTTGGTAGTAGCTTGTATGTATTTCCTGTCTCTGGGCTTTTCTTCTGTGAGATTATTGAATGTTTGTAGTTTCATGGGTGTATCTGGGATCCTTAGGTTTGAGTTTTCCCTCTGATGCTTTCTAGAGGGCTGTATTGGTATATAGGTATTGTTTCAGTCTGACTTTGTGGTGAAATATCTTGTTTACTCCATCTATGGTGATTGATAATTTTGCTGGGTATAGTATTCTAGGTTGGCAGCCATGGTCTTTTAGTGTCTGTAATTTCTGACCAAGCCCTTCTTGCTTTTATTGTTTCCATTGAATAGTCAGGAGTTATTCTGATGGGTCTGCCTTTATAAGTAAGTTGGCCCTTTTATTTTGCAGCTCTTAAAATTTTTTCTTTGTTCTGTATGTTTTGTGTCTTGAATATTTCTTGTCAAGCAGACTTTTTGGGGGTCAAATCTATTTGGTGTTCTATAAGCTTCTTGTATCTTTATAGGCATTTCCTTCTTTAAGTTAGGAAAGTTTTCTTCTATGATTTTATTGAATACATTATCCATGCCTTTGAGCTGGTATTCTTCTCCTTCTTCTATTCCTATTATTCTCAGATTAGGTCTTTTCATGGTGTCCCAGATTTCTTGAACATTTTGTGTTATGGCTTTTTTGGTTTATTTTCTTTGATTTATGTATTTATTTCCATTACTGAGTCTTCCACTCCAGAGATTCTCTCTTCCATCTCTTGGATTCTGTTGGTTATGCCTGTATCTGTAGTTCCATCTCTTTTCTTCAGATTTTCTATTTCCACCTTTGCCTCATTTTGTGCCTTTTTTATTGCTTCTATTTCAGTTTCTAGTTCCTGGAATGTTTCTTTCACTTTTTTTGGTTTACCTTTTCTTGGTTTTCTTTCAAGGGTTTGTTCATCTCTTCCAGTTTTTTGTTATTATTTTCTTCTATTTCTTTAAGGGAATTTTTTTTATATATTCTTTGAAGGCTTCAATAATCTTCATAAAGGTATTTTTGGTGTTGTTTCCTTCTGTTTCCTCTTCATTGCTCTGTTCAGGTCTTGTTGTTGTAGAACCACCAGTTTCTTCTGGAGTTGCCTTGTTCTTTATATTATCATATGTAATTTTGCACTGGCATCTGCCCATGGCTTCAGTGGTTCACGAGTAGGCAGTTCCTAGTCAGTTATGGCAAGAGGGCTTGTGTGTCTCCTGTCTCCTCTGAGCAAGGGGTCTGCTCCATCTCTGACTCTGCTCTGGACAGGTGTCTGAATTTCAAAGCCTAAGTCCTTCTCTGATGACGCAGTTCACCCTGTAGGTGGGGTTCTGTTGTACAAGGTCCCTTCTTTTAGGTATGTCTGGAGGAGCCCCTCACAGACTCTACCTACTGTCTGCTAGGGAAAGTCTGAGATCAGACTCTAGGGATTGACCCCGGCCGCAGAGAGAGACTGTCCGGACGGGTGGTCCAGATGCCAGAATCTCTCAGACAACTTTCAGTGCTAAGACATGGAGGTGCTGTGGTCCAGGATTTAACAGTACCACCAATAGATGTCAATAGGGCCTATTTATGTCTACTTGAAAGACTGAAGAGATACAAGCTTCAGTGATCTCTAGATGGTATAACAGACAAGAACCACAAAGATATGGAAGAAGATGGAAGAGGCACTGTAGTGAGATTCAGGCATTACTTAGGGAGGTCCAGATGCATAGCTCCTAAAATCAGGACCACTATGGGGCATGGCCAGAACCAATAAAGACCCAGAGGACTCTGACCTGTGTCCTGTTTGTTTCTGTGTTCTCAGGGAACAGATGGAACCATTCATTGTAGGACAGCTCCACACTTCAAAAATTGTCTTAAGGTTCAATTTATATCAGTGTTTATATAACCCCTTAATAAATAATATTAATTCTTTGACATATTGCAAATAAAAAATTCTG
Organism: Sigmodon hispidus; assembly: GCA_004025045.1. Classification (NCBI taxonomy): domain Eukaryota; kingdom Metazoa; phylum Chordata; class Mammalia; order Rodentia; family Cricetidae; genus Sigmodon; species Sigmodon hispidus. Next base: position 157,636 of record PVIH01001008.1, on the reverse strand, counting down.
CAATATCTAGTGCCCAACATGTTTACATAAGCCCTAGTAAATATTAATCCTTAATATGATATATCGCAAACAAATAATTCTGTAATAAGGCACTGCCCAGGGAACTGGACACTGCTCATGGAGCCTGGGTAAACAGGACTCCACCCTGGGCATGTCCTTACTTCTATCATATGACAGGTGTGAGCTCAGGCCTTAACACTTCTTATTATTTCTCATTCCCTTGTCACTTATCCACTGGCATTGAGTGAAAGCATGACTCTGGGAGTCCCCAGAAGGGCCCGCGCTCAGCTATGGAACTTGCTACCTTTGCTAGAAGCTGCTTCCTTGTGCAGCCACGGCTGTGCTGCTGACCTGGCATCCCGTGTGCCTGGCATCTGCCTCTATACTGTGAACTCCAGGACAGTGGGAGCAGTAACCCGGATCATGTTTGATACATGCCACAGTGCCTCCTGGATCATGTCTGATACATGCCACAGTGCCTCCTGGATCATGTCTGATACATGCCACAGTGCCTCCTGGATCATGTTTGATACATTTTAGAGGTGTGTTTGCTAAATAAATAGAAAACATATTTTCATCCAGTTAAATAATTCAGTGGGAAGGGAACAGAGAACTGTTTATGTTGCTGGGATGTGTCTAATTTTACCAAGTACATCTTTCACAATGAGACAATTAAACTGGGTCAGAGGCTTAATTTTCTGAATCAACTAAAATGGATTCCCGACATTGGAACTTGGAGGGTAGTTAAAAAGAAAATGCCACCATAAGCGATTCTAATGCACAGCTAGGGTAGAGTGAAATGTCACAGATCTAGGAAATTGGTGCTGGAGGAACTAAGAAAAACTCACTTTAGGAAAATAAAGACTTCTATTAAGCAGATAATCCACTAATATATCTGCCTGTAAACCTGGAGATTCCAAAAGCTCTTGACACTGACATAATATCCTTTATCACTGAAAAGTCAGGGTCACAGGCTCTTTTGAAAGTAACCTCTCTCAACTAAAAATGGCAAGAGCCGTGGCTGGGGGAATGACTAATTGGATAAAACATTACTTTACCTATATTTAGGTCCCTTACCCACACATAAAAGCAGGGGCAGGGGTTGGGTTGCATGTAAACACAGTGCTCAGGAAGAAGAGACAAGGTCCCTAGGCCAAGTTGGCTAGGTGGACTAGCTGATTGGCAAGCTCCAGGTTCAATGAGGTGAAGGAAGATATCTTGTGTCAATCTCTGGCCTACATACACACAGGCATACATACCTTAAAATATATGTGTACCCATGCATTCAAAATACATGTATACATGACACACAAATAAAACCAACTGCATAGACTGGGTACATTTCATCCCTTTCATATTAAGAAACAGGACATAGAAAGAAAGGGAACCTTCCTTCTTTCCCCTTACACAGAGAAAGTAGTACTAAGGCTTCTGTGCTTCCCTTGGGAGAGAAGACACATTTTAGCAGCATATATGTGTGAAGACACAATCTGAAGGAGATTAGTAATCTCTCAGGCTACTCTAATTTATCACATACAGCCAAGGAACATTCACACTGACCAATTCATTTCTCCTCTGGTTTTTCTCAGATGCTTTTCACCAAAGAAATACTCCAGGAATAAATGCAAGATTGAATATGCCAATGACTATATGAAGAAAAACAGCATTTATAGAGTATGAAAACAACCAGAGAAAATTCCACAGTAATAACCCACACAAAGGATTTGAATGTTCAGGGCTTGGAGGCTCTCCAAACTGTCAAAAAGCCATTTAAAAACTCTATGATGCTCTTTCTTGTTGACTCCAGGGGGGATGGACCTTGAACATGGCCAGGATCCTAAGTAATTTCTTTTGGGGAATGCGGGGACAGTCATGGTAATAGTGGAGGACAGGCTGATGTCATTTGCTGAGTGTCAACTGTGTCATAGGTGAATACACACTGGATCCAGCTGGTGGTAACTGGCTTTGTGACCTTGGATCTGCTGCTACTCAGCCACTTAACTTCTCTCTTTCTCATCATGAGGATATAAATGGTCTCTCTCCTCCCCCAAGGGCTGCTGTGAAATTCATTTTGACTATTAATAAGAAATGTTTAACATCATGCCTGGTATATGATATGAACTTAATCTGATGGCATATGTATCATCCTAATTTCTCTGTTCTTGAGACAGATAATGCAGGCCAGATGTGGAGGTGTAATTTTAGCATGATAGGGGTTCTAAGCCAGATAGACCAGAAATTTAAAGCCTAGCCTGGTCTACACAGCAAGATGCTTTTAGAGTAAAAGAAAAATGGGAAGGAAGTTACACATTATTAGATGAATTTCATAAATGATGGAAATTGATCAAAACAAGAACAGAGGCCTGTTCAGGGGCCCAAAACAGAACACAGGAGAGCCAGGACTTATACACAAGCCTTGAAGAAGCCTCCAGACACTTCTTGCCTGTTGTTCTGCCCACACCTCATAATCACAGCTGTTCTGCAGCTTCAAGCTCACAACAGCTTATATCAGAGATTTCAGTAAACTAAAGTTACACAAGGTAGAAAATAAACGGCCTCTGTGACCACACTTAAGATCTTTTCTTGGTGTACTGGCCAGCTTTCAGTGCACATGCTGAGTAAAGCTGACATATAACCAGAGAGGACATCTCATCTTCTTTGGCAATCTGTAACAGCCCTTAGAGCTGGGCACAAGTCAGGCCAATAGCCTTTGAGACTTCCTGTAGGTCAACAATCACAAATCCTGGGCTGTGTGTGTGTGTGCCTGTATATGTGTGTGTATGTGTATGCAAATCCTAGACTACACGTGTGTGTATGTCACATGTGAATGTATGTGTGTGTGTGTGTATGTGTGTGTTCAAATCCTAGGCTGTACATGCATGCATATGTGCATGCATTTATAAGTGTGTTGAAATGGACTTTATCTATGTGCTTGTGCTTTATCTCTGGCTGCTGTTGAGTAGTTGCAAAAGAAATGCCCACAAAGTCTCAAACATGTATCTGACCACTTACAAAGAATTCACCTGCTCTCTGGCTTAGTCTAATATCTGCCAGTGCAGGAGAGCAAAATAAAGCATTTGAACTTAAGAGCCAACAAGAGGAGACTGCTAGGGGCCATCACATTTTCTTACTGGTTTGCACGTGGAAGCCAGTGCCTTCTGCACGGTGGGCAGTGTGATTTGAATCAATGCCTCCTGGAAGATCTTCTTCCTGATGGTGCTGCTGTCATAATCATATTGCTGTGAACACAGAGACTACAGTAAGAGTACAGTTTCACTCCGTAACTTTCCCTTAAACAATAAAACAATACGCCCACCCAGGCATCTCCCTTCCTCAGTCCCCACTAATGTCTGAGGATTCCTATAAGTTTAGGGTCTCAGAGATTGCTTTCTAGAATTCTTGCATAAACTGGGTATGGGCTGTGAAGTCATGACCCATTAAACCTACCCCTTCTACAAATATGGAAACCGAGGCAAAATCGAAACAAAGAAGTGATATGTTGTATAAAGATGTAGCTCAAACTAGAGAATATTTGTGCTTCATTACTTCTGGCTGGGTAGACACAAGGGAGCCACAGATATCAATTATTCTCTTTCACACAAGGTGGGTGAATGGCTTGTAATAATATCCAAAAGGTTATTATATTAATTAATTAGTTAATATAATAATTAATTACTATATTAATAATATATCTGGATATCCTCTGATATATTTTATATTTAATAAAATGAGCCTGGAATAACAGAGGACAGAGCCACCTCTTCCAGCCTTTGTTTGTTTTCAAGACAGAGTTTTCTGTGAAACAGTCCTGGCTGTCCTGGAACTTACTTTGAAGACCAGGCTGCCCTCGAATTCACAGAGTTCCTGCCTCTGTCTTTCAAGTGCTGGGACTAATGGCATGCACCATCACTGCATGAGAGAGGACCCAGCTTAAAGCTGCATCAACACAGTAAGTACACTGAACATCCCAAACTGGAGACTGCGCAGTAGAGCTGAGCAGCTGCAACAGAAATAGGCCGGAAAAGACTGAAACATCTATGGCCTGTCACTAACAAAAGACTTCACCCACGGCTCTCTGGTTTAGTCTAGTGCTTAAGAGTTTAGGAGCGCAAACTACACATTTGAACTTAAGAGTCAAGAAGAACAGGTTCTTGGGAGCAGCCCATTTTCATCCTTGTTGGCATGTGGACCCCGGCGCCTTGGGTGCAGGCACTCTGGAGAACTGCCGTGTTCAGCCAAAAGAAGAATGGCTGGAGCGCTCGCGCTGGAGATCACAAATGGGAGCAAAATTACATCTCCGTTCAACCGAAGGCCACCAAGTGGCAAAGGCTGTGGAGTAGAATTACCAGTTCCAGGAGCCTGGGTCTAACATCAGCAGGCGCGTTCTTGCAGGCAAATTTGTGAGAGGTAGACCGGGCTGTCTTGGGAAGTGGAATCTGTTCTGATTCTGGAGGTGTGTGAGTACTCGTGGGACTATCCCTGGCAGGAACTTTTTTCTTTTGAACAGCATAAAGTTTACTGATAAGTCCATGGTTTTAACTGCAGCAGTAAGTTCATTTGAGTAGGAGTGTGGTGGTTTGAAAGAAAACAGTCTGCAAAAGGAGTTGTATTATTTGGAGGTGTGGCCTTGTTGGAGTAGGTGTGGTCTTTTTGTAAGAAGCATGTCACTGTGGAGGGAGGCTTTGAGCTGTCATTTATGCTCAAGATACTGCTCAGCGTCTCAGACCACTTCCTGTTGCCTGTGAGTCAAGATGTAAGAACTCTCAGCCACTTCTCCAGCACCGTGTCTGCCTGCATGCTGTCATGTTTCCTGCTGTGACAATATCAAACTAAACCTCTGAACTGTAAGCCATCCCCAATTAAATGTTTTCCTTTATAAGAGTTGCTATGGTCATGGTGTCTCCTCACAGCAATAGAAACACTGACTAAGACAAAGAGACAATAAATAAGTCAAAACAATAAATGCTTGCAAATTATCAGGAAATCTGTGGCTTCACACAGAAATTCAAAATCCCTGAAAGGACAAATCTTGAAGAAGATCTATCCTCTTATTAGTCCATATGATGTAGGTCCCTGGTACCTGATGTCTATAGAATTGTGTAAGTTATCACCTTCTAACCAAACATAACTACAGATTTTACAGATGCCTGATGGACTAGTGGGGAAGAACTTGTCTCTTTTTAAACCAATTGCTTTTACAAATATTTGATTTCCGGATCACTTGAACTTTTCTGCAGTTACAATGTTGCCTCTCTAAACAGCAGGGAGGCTGAGCCGGACTTGGTGAAATGGAACCAATAGACCCAGGATGTTTTGAGTTCAGGAATGCAAAACCATCAATAGTTAGACTCCTGTCACATAGGTCTGTTTACAGTTCATCCAGTGTTTAAGATGGTTGCAAGGTTTTCAGAAAACTCCAACTCTGGAGTCCCTCTCAAAGTGTGCATGAGTCACCCACAGTTATGTATTTCCAAAGCCCCAAACACCACTGGAAGTTCCTCACCCAGGACTCAGGTGACCTTGGGTTATTCTAAGTTTCTTCCAACTCCAAAACCTGAAGATTGGAGTGTTTTGTCTCCTTCTCCTCTCCTGAAGCACATGATGACCGTAGCATGACCTTTCCCCTCAACGCAATTGCTCACGGACTGGTATTTGTGTTAGATGAGCAACATTGATTTTCATCTCAACAGTTTGGTTGCCAGACATTCTCCTGCCTGAGTAGCACCAGATGAGGTCTGGAACCCTGGGACATCTCTTAGACCCGATGGGATGTCCCTCGGACTCTATAGGACTTCAATCTTCTGTTCTAAAATACCATTTTCTGGAAACTGGAGGTGGCAGAGCCGAGTGGGCCAGATGTAAATACAGCCCACAGAGCTTGAGGAATTACAGCTTCCTCATCTGCCACAGGGGTGAAATGTAATAATTTCAGTGAGAGTTAAAGGGAATTGTACAGCCATGCGGTCTTTTTCTTAAAAGGCTTTAAATAGGCCTGAAGATATAGCTCTGTGGGTAAAAGTGCCTCCTGCTATTTTAGAGGTCCCAAATTCTGTTCCCAGTATCTCCATTAGATGACGCATAACCATCTGTATCTCCAACTCCAAGGGACATAATGTCCTCTTCTAGTCTCCATGAACTTCCATACAGGTGGCATATGTTCACACAGACACATGCAAATATGCATAAGTAATAAAAATTAAAAATATAAATCTTTGAAATGACAATTTAGGAACAACAAATCTTAAAAGCATGCATTTTAAGAAGGTTTTGAATAAGTACCAAATACATGCAAGGCCCTATTATCACAACAGTTTTATTATGCACTTATAAGTAAATCTCATTAGTAACCACCTCATTTAGCAGGTTTACTTTCCTTGGGATGGTTCCTTTGGCTCTAAGTTTTGGTTTTTATTTAAAATGTTGACTAATTTAGTGAATTTTACCAGACTTGGAATTCTAGCCTGTAACTGACCTGTTGTCATATACTATGCAATAGCTGTCACAGTGTTTGCGGTGGCCAGGCAATACATATTTGTGAAGTTGTGAAAATAACCCCACAGATTATGTCTAACTTTTTAGTGCTGAGAACATGTGGTTCCTGAAGAAGCCACTAGATGGCAGGAGATGCATGAGAATCATGCTAGGGAAACTGCTGTGAACAATGGTCATCTGTGCTGGGAAAGGGGGGCAGAGAGGGTGAAAGGGTGCTCAGGGTATTTCCCACCGAGGAACAGGAACAGAGGTCACAGTCTTGTCAGATGCTCCCCTCAAATGAAGACAAAGCGCTTACCTTTAAGACACGGAGCTTAACCTTCTCTATGGCGGCTGCTGTTCGGGGAGCCTCTCCTTGGAGATGTGGGGAGAGCAATTGCTCAAACGTGAACACTGCATTCTCCATGAGCTGTCCATCAAACCAACAAACAGAGCACAGTCAGAGGTTGGGAACATGGACTCAGCATGCCTGCCTAGGTTCTGGCAGGAGGAAATGAACAGAGTTCCCCCATGCGCAACTGTGGAGTGGCATAGGGCTCAGCCTACTCCCTGAATATGAGACAGGAAGAGGGTGGGAAACACCCTTCTCTATACATAGATGCATGTCTGTCTGCCTGTCTCGTAATGGTATCCTTCTGTGGCCTCTTCTACCCATATTCTTAGTGGGAAAGAAACCCCAGGTCAGAAGGACCCAGAGCCACGGCTTCCTGGAGTCATTCTCTTCCATGCTCTGATGATATAGACACAGATCACATGACAAGGTGGGAGAAGGCTCCACATCCAGAAGGACATACATCACTCGGTGACAATATTTCCTCTATTGTCTTCCTACCATCCCATATCATTCTTTTCCCTGAGAGGCTGGTCTTCTGGTTGGAATATGGAATAGTCCATATGCTCATTCGTGTTTCTCAACATTTGGTTCCCTGGCTGGATGACACTGTTTGGGGAGGTTATTGAATCTTTAGGATGTGGGACCTTGCTGGAGGAGATGGGGGCTTAAGAACTATAGCATCACCTGAATTCCCACTTGAATTCTCTCTGCTTCCTGGGTACCTTGATGGACTGTCCCCTTTCAACCTGTAAGCCAAAAGGAATCCCTCCTCCCTTACAGTGGTTCTGTTGGGTGTTCTGTCATGGCTTGGGAAAGGACATTAATAGAGTTGAGAGGAGAAGCAGCCAGGGCTCCAGGGTTGTCACACTGGGGTCAGGGCTTTATTGCTCAGGAAACTGATACCGCTCAGATGTCGTAGGCTGTAGTTGTTCCTGTCTTTCTCCAGGATCCAGAATGATCTGTTTTTATATTGTTGCATAATTCTGCCATTTATCCCTTACGTTTTTAAAGGCAGGGTGTAGTGCGATTATGTGTTATATGTTAAGTAATTGTTCCACCTGTGGGTTTAATAAAAAGCTGATTGGCCAGAGGCAGACAGGAAGTGTGGGTGGGGCCACCAGACTAAGAAAACTTTGAGAACATCTCAGAGCAGAGAGAGACGCCACAGGGATGTGACAGAGGCATGATGAGGAGACAGCAGCAGATACAGAGGAAAGAAGCTGAAATGCTGCTCTAAGAAAAGGTACTGAGCCACATGGCCGAACAGGATAAAAATAATGGGTTAGTTTAAGGGTAAAGAGTTAGCAAGCTATCTGCATAGGCCCTAGGTGGATGAGCCTAAAATTAACACAAGCGTCTGTGTGATTATTTGAGCATAAGTAGCAGTGGGGCTGCAAGTGGGGCTGAATCTCAAGGCTAGACAAGAAAGACAGGGCCAGAAACCTCATACAACAGCAGGGCTTCATTCAGCCTAGGCTGGCCTTTAACTTGAACTGTAGACAAAGATAGTAAATCCCTGATCCGATCCTGGGATCTCTACTTCCCCAACACTGGAATTACAGGTGTAACTCCAGGTGTAAATCTGACAACCTCTTCTAGCATCCTGCATGCTTATCATCCACATACAGATAAGCAGGCACACACAAACATACATATAACAAGTAAATTTAAAAATAACAATCAAATATGAGGCTGCATCGGGTCTCCTTGCAGTACGGTTAGGAGTTTAGCCAGTGTTGCTAGACCCTGGCTGCATATTAGAAACCATAGGATAGAAGTAGAAGACATTCTCTAAGAATTTCAAATATATTATACAATGTATATATTTGAAATCACTAGAAGTGGGCCACCACATCAGTAGTCTTAACATTTCCCCATGTGTTTTTAATATGTAGCCAAAGTCTGAAGCCTTGACTCAACCCATCAAATAATTACTGGCTAATGCTACTTTATTTCCCAGATTCCTATTTCCTGAGGAAAGATAAAGCCAGCTGGAAGGACAGTGTGTGTCCTCAGTCAACCCGACTCTGGAAACAGGCCTCCCTTGCCTGAGCTGCAGAGCACCCTGGCTGCATCTGACAGTGTGCATTTATCCTTCTCTCCCTCTCATCCTCATCTTCCCTGGAGACCCTTCTGCTCTCACCTCTTGCATGTAGTTCTGTGTCCTCTGGACCACCAGATCAACATGAGGGAATCGGAAGCGGCTCTGGAGATCCAGTAGACGCTCTGGAAGCAAGGTGACTTTGGTATAACAAGGTTCCATTTTCACAGAATCCAGAGGAAGCTTCATCAGCTGGTCAAGATGCTGCATTTTGGTGAAGGAGAAAAGCAAGTGCCCTTAGATTTAAGAATCTTTCCTTGATATTACATAATACAAAGACCTACATTTGAAACGATCAAGCACATGTTATGAGTATTAATTATTTCTTGCACCACTCTGAGACATCTTTGATTGTCTCCTTTCTTTCTGTAGTTACCTGGGGCGGCTCTGCTGCTAGAAAGAAACAGAAGAACCAACCAAGTATCAGGAGTCTCAGAGGCACCCTCAAGCAGGGGCTCCAGTCTTAAGTCCTCAGTAGCTTCCAAGTCCCCAGTTCCTGAACTCAAGAACCAGCTAGGTGGACTCTTTGGCAGTTAGAACTGTTGCTGAGCCCATGAGCCTGCATAAGAGTCTTTAAGGAGTGGAGACTTGTTTTGTGTTCTAAACGTAACTTAAACTAGTTCCCAACTTGAACACTGGAAGCTTAAAATAAACAGGAGAATGGGCGAAAACAGAGAAAAAGCTTCTGATAATAAAGGTTCTCAAGAGAAGCTGTGCAAAAGGCAGATAAGTGTGAAGAACATAGGAAGGAGACCCTGTCTAACAAATTTTCAGAGGGCCCATCCCATTGTGCTTTAAAGAGAAACATATTCAGTTTAAGAAGTGAACAATGAGCCTAATGGTGGTGGCACATGCCTTTAATTCCAGCACTTGGGAGGCAGAAGCAGGTGGATCTCTGTGAGTCTGAGGCCAATGTGGTATATATACAAAGTGAGTTCCAGGATAGGCTCCCAAGCTACACAGAGAAACTCTGTCTCGAAATAAATAAATAAATATAAAAATAAAGATGGAGAGGTCTACTAAAGTGGAATAAAAAATTAGAAGGGGGAAATCACACTGTTACATTTGCTTTTGTCCTACAATTATACATGCACCACTTTCTTTTTTAAAGATTTTATTTTTAAATATGGGTTTGTGTTTATATCTGTATCTGCACATGAGAGTGGGTACCCATGAAGGCCAGGACGGGGTGTGAAATCCCAGTACAGGTGGTTGTGAGACACCTGAGGTGGGTGCTGGGAACTAAATGTGGGTCCTTTGGAAGGGCAGTAAGTGTACTTATAACCATCACTCCAGCATCATGAATATATTACTTAAAAAATTAATTGAGTAGGCAAGAGAGGAAAAATGGGTGCCTGCTTTATTATATCAAATTGTTGAGAGTTTAAGTAAGGATGGCATTCCTCACAGATGGCAACATGCAAGAAGGTTCCCTGCCACAAACAAATCAGTACACTGCAAATTTTTTTCTAAAATTTAAGGGAAACATTAGTTAACATGAAAATATATCTTTAAAGTTAAAAATCTATCCCACTGAAATAAAAGCATCAAGATATAAGGAATGTGTATGCATACACACATATATATCTACAATATGATATGATATATGTACAGTGTTATTTATTACAGCTTTGCTCATGGTGTCAGCACTAATGAGATGGCTGAATAAATCATGGCATTTCTAAACATGAAATATTATGCTGTCATTACAAAAAGTGATTCAGAACTAGATTAGTTACCTTGGAAACAGCTTCATGATATCATTTTAAAGAAGAAACCTGATAAGCAGCTTAGTATATAAAATAGTTGTATTTTTCTAAAAGCAAGCAGTGTAAGAGAACAGCTCTTAAATGCATGTGTTTCCTCTACCTCCTAAGAGAGGTAAAGTACAGAACAGCACAAGCCGAGTTGGTGCTTTGTTCCCCCTGAGGTGTCACCAGAAAATAAAGGAGAATAAAAGCAAATTAAAACACACACACAAACACAAATGTGCATACCCACTCACATACACACATACACAAATACCTACACACCTGTACCCATACACATACACACACCACACAAGCATCCACACACATACACACACATATCCACCATACAGGCATGTGCGTGAATATACATGCACACATACTGCTGTAATAGAAGCATCAAAGCATTTATGGAATGGGCTTGGTTTTGCACATGGGTATGTGCACACAGGAGGGTAACGGTGGCTTACAACAATCTATCATGTATTTTATAATGAGCTCGAAGAGCTGCCAACACACAGAAATGAAAAATGTTTGAGGGAATAGAAGTGGTAATTACTTATTCGATCATTCCACACCATCTGCACGTATAAACTGTTGAAGCAACCACACCGAAGCTGCTTTTGCTAACAACACATGGACTCCTCGGGTAGTCCACAGGTAATTAAAGCAGGATCAAGGACATGCTAGCATCTCTGCCTTCATTTAGAATCTGTTTGTCTCCTTTACTTTGGCCGAAGGCACAGAGATATGTCATGGTCCTAAACCTACAGTCACATTGGCTCCTAGGAGGAGCATGGCCTCCCAGGATTGGTCCACTTATGGCTGAGGTCAGTTATCCTTGTAGGTAGGAGAGAACATTCTGTAGGGATCACATGGATCCCCTCAAGTATTAAGGATGATGAAGAGCTGGACCTGGAGCAGTGGTCAAGGAAGCCAGGAGAGCTGATCAGTTCTTCCATCATTTAAGCCAAACGCTCATGGCGGCACTTGAGACAGACTTGGGTCTCTGGACTCCTTTACCTGCTTCTCTCTCAAGGTGGGCACATTAAATAGATCTCTTTCCTCTGCCAGTCACCGTTACCCATCTCTTTTATTGGTATGTTGTGAGAGATAGCTGAGCATAGCCTGTTGGTAAAACCAGCTGGGCCAGGTTTCTGCCTTCAAGTATATGGGTAGCACTGTCACACTGAAGTCCATAAATGTGGACAATTACAATGTTCCAGTGAAGAGGGAAAACCCTTTTAATTGATATCAGGAATGGGGAAAAGGAAGCAATCACCATAACAAATCCTGTCCTTAATAATATGGTGAGTTCAAGTGCCAGTGTCTAGGTCAGCAAACCTCAGCTGCAGTTCCTATAGAGCAGATCACACCCCTCCCTCCCTTTCCCATTCAGTAGAAGGAGGTGTCACTGCTGCTTGACCAGCATGGGTTTATATTAGAAATCTATAGCTGTGGGAAAAGAGCAGCAAATGGTATTTAAAATAAGGCGATAGGCTTATATACGAACAAATAAAGCACGCAGGTAAACACACACTGGACTATTTTGTCAGTCAATCCAAGGGCTTGGGAATAGAGCAGAAGGTCTGTGAGAAGTTGGTATCAGTTCTGGTTACTAATTTTGCTTCTTTGTGGACATGGAATTACATCTATTTGATTTGGTTGTTTTACTTGTACAAACATTATTTTTGCAACTTAAAAGCCATTAGTAAGGAAAAGTCAGGTGGGTTTGGTTATGAATGGATGGATGGCAGAAATACCAGATACATGGATGAGAAAGAAAAAGAAAGAAAGAGCGAGGGAGAGGTTAGAGGGCTGGAAGGGGAGAGGAGAGGGTCAAGGCGGTAAAGAGGGGTGAGAGAAAGGCATTATGGGAAAGCAGCCCCCGGCTCCTGGGAGCTGGGCTTCTGGACCGCTTGCCCGCTTACCGCCTTCAGCTGGACACTGTCCTGAGTGGCACTGAAGCTCTGGCTGAGTTCATCCACTTCTTTTTCAAAAAGTGCACGAACTTCACTGAAGCCTGAGCTCACTGGCCCCATCAGCTCCTCCAGGATGGACGCCAGGAACGGCTGGACACTCTCTCCACAGCTTTTCTCAGCTGGCTGGGCTACCATGGCTGAGGAAGGAAAAAGTCAGAAGGAAGCATGGCTTAGGGCAAAGTTAGATTCAGAAGCCACAGTACAGCCCGTTTAGACGGGCACAACAGACTAGCATAGTGGATCCTTTGCCAGCATTCAGCAGGCTGGGAAACCCACTGGATGCTTTGAGACCTAGGGTGTCTTCAGGATATCTCTCTCCCTAAGCTTTATCCTGCCCTGGGAAGAATACAGTGCTCTGTTTTGTCTCCACAAACGTGCAATGGCCAGATTCACTGTCCATGTCGGTCGCAGATGGACACTTTGTCATCTCAAATAGGATTCGCCAGTTTTCATTCATTTCTCTATGCACTAACTCAGTGTAACTCCACCACCTTCTGCCACCAAAGGGACCTTTTAAAAACTCAAATACAATCTCGGGCAATGGCACCAAGTACCACTCACTTTTTATCCACATCAGTAACTTGATTAAGACAGAACAAGAACAACATCTTTCTGATAAAGATGACACACACACTAAAGAAATCAAAGGAATGATGAGAACAACCTCCCTATCAGCTTACTCTCTAGAGACAGATACTGTTTTTGACCCTGGCTCCATGAAGCTGAGCAGGGCAAGGAGTCTGCGTGGTTTCGGTGCAGGGGACAGTCTCCTGACCACCTAGGTTCAGAAGCAGTGATGTTGGTAGGAGAGAAGTGCAATGCATGGACCGAGAAGGCCAACTTGGTGAAGTTCAGTGGGTCATATTGCTCTGTCACATAATCACAGAGCCAAAAGGGAAGAACCAGCTGCCTTGGGTGCCCAATCCTTCCACTTCACGTATGGGAAAAAAGGAAAGCTGATCACGTTAGATGACTTTACCAAGGTCAAGGCTAACGTGCAAATGTAGGACTGTAACTTAGAACCATGTTCAAGTTATTCTGGACATGGCATGGCTGTTGTATTCATGAGGTTACCTGCTCAAGACCTATACAGGGGCAAGCAAGATGGTTCAGTGGGTGAAGGCATTTCCAACCAAGCCTGATGTGATCCCCAAACCCCACATGGCAGAAAGAGAACTGACTCCTGGAAGATGTTTTTTGACCTTTACACATATGAAATGTACATAGCCACATGTACACAGGGGGTGTGGGGGAGAAGGAGAAAAAGAGAGAGAGAGAGAGAGAGAGAGAGAGAGGGTGTAAAAAATACCTCATAAAATCAGTCAACTTTCTAAAGGGTAGCAGTACTTGGACTCAGTGGCTTCCCGGGGGGTGGTGGGGGGATATGGAGGTGAGAGGTGAATACAGAGGGCGGGTGAAAGAGAGGATATAATCAAGACATATTGTATACATATATGAAATAATCAAAGAATAAACAAAAGACCTTTTTGAATAGATTCAAATAAAAAACAATTAGCGTTTTGTAAAAATTTTAAAAAGAACTTGTTTAAAACCGAATTGCAAAAGTGCTTGCCAAGAAAATAAACTGTCGGTTAATTAACTTTGTAGGAACTGCTTGAAAAGCATCTAATTGGAGCTTCAGGATGATCTCAGCATTGACAATACTCAGCGATGATCTGGCAGTGCTGGGGATGCCGTTTGGGAGGTGGGTAGGGATGGGCCCCTCTCCTCAGCTTTCCCTGTCTGCCACTGACTGCAGTGTGCTCCAGCCCAACTGCAACCTTTCATCAGTATCGCATCCCCTGGGCATCCCTTCCTCCACTTCCTCATGTCTTCAGGGTCCAGTTCATATGTCCCACATTTGAGGGACCTTTGACCTGAGGCCTGCAAGTGTTTCCTTACAGGCTGAGTAAAATTTGAATCCCATTTATATGCACTGTGCCCTCTTCTAAGTACACAGGGATGACTATGGTGGTGTGACAGTAATTCAAGAGACCTCCTGATGTTTAGCAGCTGTTTAGAGGCCAAGAAGGCTGGTGGGGTTGGAGTCAGAGCCTGCTGTGTGTACTAGCCTCGAGGCATCAGGAATGTTCCTTAACCATAGTCTCAGTTTCCGTATCTGAGATCATAGGAGTAATTGTTCTTGGGGTTATGGTGGGGAGGAAACAAGTTTAATATTTTCAGAGTGCTTAGAAATGGTTGTGACACTTGAGGGGCATAGGGCTGTGGGTTTTCTCATACTTTCTAAACACCTAATATACTCTAAAATAGTACCTTCCATAAGAGGACCCCAGTTTTCTGAAATGATCCTCTTTGTTCTGGCTTCTCTGGGAACATTTATCATATTTTCTGTCTTGGTATCTACAAAATGGTTCATGTCTTCTGTGTGTAAGTGTGTTGACCGGAAGCCTTTAGGTCCTTAAACTCAGCATGAGCAGAGTAAG
The DNA here is from genome assembly GCA_004025045.1 of Sigmodon hispidus. NCBI lineage: Eukaryota > Metazoa > Chordata > Mammalia > Rodentia > Cricetidae > Sigmodon > Sigmodon hispidus. The sequence continues at coordinate 142,535 of PVIH01001008.1, read as the reverse complement.
TTCCAATTAAACAAATTATTGTGGAGCAGAACTGAAGATCAATGACTTCACTCCCAAGTGCCATAATGGGTAGAAATGGAGAGATGACTACTGTGGTGATTTAAATAAGAATGACCTGCATAGGCTCATATATTTGTATGCTTAGTCACCAGGGAGTGACACTCCTTGAGAAGGATTAGGAGGTGTGGCCTTCGTTAAGGTGGGTGTGGCCTTGTTAAGGTAGGTGTGGTGTGGCCTTGCTGAGGTGGGTGTGGCCTTGCTAAGGTAGGTGTGGCCTTGTAAGGTGGGTGTGGCCTTGTAAGGTGGGTGTGGCCTTGTTGGAGAAAATGCGTTACTGGCATTGGCTTTTTTTTTTTTTTTTTTTTTTTTTTTTTTTTTTTAATATATTTTTTTTAAATTTTTTTTTTAAACTTTATTTATTTAATTATTTGCCTTGGTGTTTGCCTGGAACTGGAACTACGGACAGTTGTTAGCTGCCATGTGGGTGCTGGGAATCGAACCCGGGTCCTCTGGAAGAGCAGACGGTGCTCTTAACCGCTGAGCCATCTCTCCAGCCCCTGGCATTGGCTTTTGAGGTTTCAAACATCCAAGCCTGGCCCACTATCTCTCCCATTCACAGCCTGCAGATCCAGATGTAGAACCCTCAGCTATTTCCAGCACCATGTGTGCTCCCGCTCCCAGGCTTTCCCTCATGATGACAATGCGCTAAACCTCTGAAACTGCAAGCAGCCCCAATTAAATGCTTTCTTTTAAAAGAGTTGCTGCCCTCATGGTGTTTCTTCACAGTGATAAGCCAACTACTTAAAGCTTCCAAAGCTTTTCCGAAATCCAACACCCTTCATCAAGGCAGCTGGCTTCCTTCTTTGTTTTCAAGGTGGAGAAGCAGAGGCCCAGGTAAACTGTCTGATACGTTTTCCTTCCTCTCTGCCTTTCTTCCTCCTTGCCCTCTCTTCCTCTTTTTTTCCTTCCCAACATCCTACTTTCTTTCCCAGCCTGGAAATCACCATCCTCCTGACCACAGCCTCCTGAGTACCCATGAGCCCATTTCACCTGCCTGATACTTTGTTTTACAAAAGGTTTGCTCGTTATGTCCCTGCAAGAGTTATTTTAGAGAACGAGTACTGGTCTGGGAGTTGTAACAGACTAGGTAAAGGGCACTGGTCTAATTTCAGCCTGGGTAGTTAGGCCCAGATGAGTCTGAGATAACAGAATGTTGGCCGTTTTAGGTAAATGTAGAATTGCAACATACACTCCCCTGACATGGACTGTGAGACTGGACAGTATCAAACAGAAATCACTCTGATGCTAATCTGTACCTGGCTTTGGAGGCAATGAAGAAACAGGCACACAGATACCACACACTTACACAGATGAGCATCTTCTAACCTCCTCTCAGGAGGAACCATCCTAAGCTCTGAAGAATGTTGGGATGTAGGATGAAGAAGGTATGAACTTCAGAAGATAATCTGCCAGGCTGACAAGTCCCCTGTTGGACAGGCAACCTCAGGAACACAGGATCTCAAACCCCATGGCTAGCTCAGAAGGCACTTAGCATATGTTCAGAGCATGAGCAATCATCTGCACACTGACTGTCCAGAGATACTGCTAAGAACCAATCACTGAGGAGCTTACATGCCCTCCTTCCCCCTTTGCAGAGACATTAGGGATGCTCTGTGCATTGAGTTCAGGACTTAGAATATGAAACTGCAGAAAGTATTCTATAGATCCCTCCAAGGCTACCTAAAGCTTCTGTGTGGGGATGAGCCAGCCAGTTTCTACCAAGGGCCAGACAATAAATATCTGTGGCTCTGCAGTCCTTAAGGTCCCAACAACTCAGTTCTGGTGTGGCAGCATGAAGCAGCTTAGACTGTGAACTCGTAAATGAGCATGGCTGTGTTTTATATGACATCATCTATGAAATCAAGTGGGGCCAGATCCAGCTTGAGGACCACAGCTTGCCAGCTGCACTCTTATTAGAACTTCTGATTTCAGAATAGGAGACTAAGGCACACAGAGCTAAGCATCTCTGTTGTTGGTTGTTTTTGCTCTTTTAGTCTTTGGGGATCCACCACCCAGCTCCCAAATAAATCACACATGGAGGTTTATCCTTAATTATAAATGCCCCGTCTTAACTTGGCTTAGTTTCTAGGCAGCTTTTCTTAAATTATCCTGTGCACCTTTTCCCTCTGGGCTCTTACCTTTTCCTGTTTCTGTATAACACCCTTTCTTACTCCATTGCTGGTTGTGTGGCTGGGTGGCTGACCCCTTCTGTCCTCTCCCATCTCTCGTTCCTTCTCCCCGCCCCCCAATTTCTTCTATTTATTCTCTCTCTTGCCAGCCCCACCTAACCTTTCTCCTGCCTTGCTATTGGCTGTTCAGCTCTCTATTAGACCATCAGGTGTTTTAGACAGGCACAGTAACACAGCTTCACAGAGTTAAACCAATGCAACACAAAGAAAAGTAACACACCTTAAAATAATATTCTCCAACAGACCTCTTCAAGAACACTTGATTGGCTATAACGTATACTGATTTAGGGTCAGATTGACTGACACTAAGCAAAAATTGGAGGCTTTTCTGTCCAAGAAAAACATTCTTTAGACACCATTACCAGGCAGGAAGCAAGATTCCCTACACCTTGAGTCTACAAAATATCGAGGGTAAGCTGAGGGTCCTTAATAAAACTATAGCTTCCTCCTACTACAATGCTATCTTCTCATTTTCCTCAGCTTAAACCTTCTCTGAAGACAGATGTACCACCTGAGGGCAATTGGTTCTGGGATCCTCCACCCACCTCAGTCTGGGACACGGAAGTTCCTGCTGTCAAATAATAAAGTCTTTTAATGGAACCTTACATATCTAACCATATACCTCTCATGCTTTAAATCATTTTAGTTTACTTGTAATACTGAATACAGTGTAGATGTCATATGGCTGTCATACTATTGTTTAGATAGGGAAGTCTGTACTTGATCATTGCAGACATCTTTCCCTGGGCATTTTTCAACCTGTAGATGTGAGACTGCTGGGTACAGAGGGTCCACACATTCTCTCTCTGTGTGGATGGCTCTCTAAGCAGACAGCTTATTTATTAGGAGCAGCAAGGGCATTGCTCCACCAACCTCTGATCTTCCCGGTGAGAAAGTTCTTTGAGTTTACAATCTGATCCATGTCTGATCGGATGGTCCCTTCCAGACCCTTTGTCAGAGCCCTGCAGTCCTCCTTCAGGGCACTTAATCCTTCGGAAACTTGGTGCTGAACCAGAGTGTAGGCTTCCTCCAGGAGCTGTAACACAGAACAGCACATGAGCCATGACTGAAGGAGTTACCTCTCACATAAACAAAACCGAGCACACATTCAAACTTCAACTCTGTTTAGATTAGTTCCTCTGTCAGTGAGCTTGAGCAGGCTCAAGGTAGACATTTTTCTACCGAGGAAGGAATTATTTTAAAACAATATCAAATGCACTAAAGAGTAAAGAGATGGGAACGCCATCATTGATGGCACAGTCACAAAGCAGCATTATCACTTACACCAAACCAGGCTCTTTTCCTATCATTTTTCCTCCCCTTCAGTTTGGGCAGCAGGTCTGTCTGAAGGGTCGGCAGGAGCTCCTCCATTACCAGCTTACTCAGGACCTGCAGAGTAAGGGAGAATCCCATAAGATGAAGGCCAGCTTAGAGGTCTCATGACAACACGCACATCCTGGGCTACACAGGCTCAGATGTGAGGGATAAGAAATGACAGAATGTGAGTGTTGATGCTGAGGATGGAGCTCATGGCTGCAGATGGTCAGCACATGAAGCCTCGGTCAACAATCTCAGAGGTGAACGTTCTTCAACATTCACAGGGGACAGAAGTGTCTCTCTTGTTGTTATCTCAATGGGAAGAACATTCTTCTCAAATTCAAACTCTTTATGTCCACACTAAAAGGACCTTGTGCATTTTGAACAAGAGGGAAACCTTCTTTCTTTTTTCCCCCAACATAATATTTTCATTGATTATTTGGGAGTTTCCCATAATGCACTCTGATCACATCCACGTCCCAGTCCTCCCAGGTCTGCCCTACCCTCCCTTAAGACTTTCTCAAAAAAGAAAAACAAAGACAAAATACCAAGTCCAATTTGTGTTGCCTGTAAACTCACTGGAGCATGGTCAAACTCCCGGTAGCCAACCCTTAAAAAAACTGAGTCCTTCCCCACCCTTACCCCTGCCAGAAGCCATCTATTGTGGAACGCTACACTTCAGCATCCCTGACACAGTTTTTAAGAGTTGAGAGGAGATCTTTCAGTAGCCTCCTTAAACAGTAGGACCAACTTTGAACATGGTGCCTTGAGCCTGGTCTGTCTTCCTGGGACTATCATTTTTTCCTCAAGCTCATTGTTTTACTCCTACTCTTCCCAAACATGCCTTCCATCCTCCAGGGTTTAAAGAAGAAGGAAGGGAAAGAGTAAGAAAGAGGTGACCACAACTGCAGGCTCACACCACACTGTCCAGTTCAGTATCCGGGTCCCCGCCACTCCCATCATGCCCAAGAAAAGGGCCGCCCAGGGCATTATGGGAGATAAACCCAAGGAAATAGACAGAACTGGAAACGCTCTGTGAAATGGATATCTCATTCTCCATCCAAAGAGATGAGCATCGTAAAAGGAAGAGAATGTACCAAAGAGACAAGGGAAGAAGCTGGTGCTGGAAAGCAAAATGGGTGTTACCTGCAGGAAGCAGAAATGTCAAAACAGAGGAGGCACAGAAAGCTAAGGCATTGTTGATTCCCGCCCCCCTCGTGTGTGTATGTGTGTGAATGACTGTGCAGATATGGGCACTGCCTACTTTAGAATATTTTTAAAGGACGTTATGCTGGATGTCATTGCACATGCTTATTTAAGAGGTTAAAGCAGGAAGATCCAACATACGAAGGTCAGTGTGAGCTACATGGTGAGATTCTGTCTCAAAAGAAAACAACCAAGACAAAGCTGCAGAAATGCTTTACTTGTTTTTAAGTTTACCTTGTTAAGCAACAGAACATTTCTTTGTGTTTTAAAGGGGAGGGGCATATGTAATTAATAATAAATGTCTCTCAGGCTGGATTGCTATGGGAGAAATATTTTTGCTTTATAGTTTGGAAGGACTATCTCTTGGCTCCTGGGAGAAAAGATTTCTTTCCAGGGACACACAGCCACCTTGGCATTAAAAAAAAAGCTAAAATTCTTTAATTCTTTTAAATGTTTTCTTTTCTCTCTCTGCTTTCTGTATATAATGTCATTAAACCCAGAGGCCTGTTAATGCCAGACACCACCCCCCCAACTGGCTACTGGTGTATTGTCTGCAGCAATAGCATGAAGATGGAGTGTCTCAGGAGACTGTCCCTTAGGAGAGCAAGTGACTCCTTCTCTTGGCTATAGAACATCAGATGGATCATTCTGCCATGTCTCTGTCATTTCCTGAAAGCCAAGGTTGGCTGGTGAAAATGTGCTCAACCACATGCTTACTGTGAAATGCCAACCTCTACTCTAAATGGTCCCCACTGACGGTGTGACGAGAACACTGTGTGCTTACAGCAGCCTTTTCTGCTGCTGTTGTCCGCATACAAAGGGAGCGGGCAAACGGCTAACACATGTTTATACAAGCACTGGCTGCAATGTCATGACTGCCGATGAAAAGTATCATTAAGAAATCTGGATCCTGCTAGGCAAACAGTAAGAAGATAAATTAGCACCAAATACTATGAAAAAATTTGACATGTGTGGTCTAAGCAAAATGAAAAGGACATTGAAAGTTTTCAGAGGGCTTTGTAGGAATGTTCCCGAATCTATCCTAAAAGCTTGTCCCCTTGGATCTGAGCAGTACTCCACACTTCCACTCATAACGGCCCACGCTTCCTTCTCTGTTCCCAGACCCTGACTTGGGGGAATCTCTGCTGCTCAGACTCTCTTAGCCTGGAGTCTTCTCAGGATCACAGCTCAGCAGCAACAGCAGCCTGCAGACTAAGGTCTGAGGAAGGCAGCAGACAGCAGGGCACCCAATTACTTGAGACATCTAGTCTGTGAAGTTGAAATAATATTTACCCCAAACAACTGACCTCCTCCTTCTCATAAAAATTTAAATTACACTTTGGGGATTAAGGAAGCTCTCTCTGAGCTTCCTGGTCAACTCCAAGCCAGTGGAAACCCTCACAAGCTCACTGGACTTGGCCTTTCTCCAGGGCTCCATTATGACAGGGTGTAACTGGCTGGATGGGACAGGAATGCTCTGAGGCTTGAAAGGACAAGCAGGCTGCTCTCCTGAGCCCCCGGGCTCCTGGGAAAAGAGCTGCTAGGCTCAGTACAAGGTGATGAAGCATCCTCATCTGCTGCCATGTGGATCTGCTCAAGAGATGAAGATAACAGAGAGGACGTTCACAGGTCCGTAGTCACAGAAGGACTTGTTCTTCTTTCTCCTAACCATGCTCTGTGGCTCATCATTAAGAGGTGAATTGCTATTGGTTTTGAGGAAATCATAAGAAACTTGACATATGCAAACATCATGGTAACCAGCAGGTTCAGCAAGTCAATTCAATGGATAACACCCTGAGTGAGTAAGTCTTGTTTGGAATCTATGCCCAAGATTTCTGAGTGTGGCATAAGGAGACAGAGCTAAGAGGTACAGAGACCATAGTAAAACTTAACAGGAAATGTCATCATGGTTGAAAAGCCTTCAACTCGAGGATTATAGTCATCCTAATTTGTCCTTCTGCAGAGACTGGGTTAATTTAGAGCAGTGGTGTGAATGGATTGAGAAGACACAAATGTTATACACAAAGGCCAAAAAAACCAACATTCCATTTGGGTGGGCTTGCAGTTTTCTGGTTTTTCCCACACAATGTTCCAAGAAATCTGCTTCTATTTTATAATTTAAAGACTTAAAAAGAAAATATGTCTGGGGGAAAAGAAAGAAAAAGAAGGGGACGCGAAGCTGCAAGGGTAGTGAGGGGTGGGCGTTGGGAACAACTCTGAAGCTGGCAGAGCCGGGGTGCCGAAGATCAGCCACACCTCATCCCCACATCATCTTCCTCATCCAGCTCCATCCCGACACCACTTGGTCCCCCTCCTGCCCACTCAGGGTTAGCTGATCTGGCCAGCTCTCCATAGACAAGGCCCTAAGCCTGTGGGCTTTCTGAGGGAAAGTAGCTAATCTAATAAATATAATAATGAAGGTTCTCTGACCACCCCATCAAATAGGGTATACTGAGTTTTACCATAAGAAACCTAAACTTTTAAATTTTTGTAGTTCTGCATTTTATAAAGAAGAGAAGATGGCCGGAAATTTTAACTGCTGGGATGTGGAGACTAAAATTCCATCACACATATAAGAAACAAAATGTGTCATTAGATTAATCAGGACAAACAAACCAAGCAGGGCATGGTGGTGCATGCCTCTGATATATGACTAAGGAACCTGAGGGGAAAAGGGCAAGACACTGAGGTCAGCCTGAGTGAGATGGTGAGACCATGCTCCACAAAACAAAAACAACAAAACCCAACCACTCACAGAAGGCCACACCGCTGTGCCCCTAAACAACCAGAATGCACTCAATGAAGGCCACACCACCATGCTTCTTTTCAGACTGAAAACTGTGAGAAACGAGACACCACATGTCTTGAGTGGCCCCTTGGCTCCTGGCCCTTGGTTAAGGAAGGACTGTAGGTGAGTGTATCTATTTGGAGGATCACATTCAAGGTCATTTGAGTTAAGACCAGTCTAGAAGGAATGGGCAAGACCTTTAATATGGGAAGTTTCCTGGTCATAGAATCAGGCAGCTCTGTGGGAAAACCTGAGCAGTCTCACCTACCTACCTAATTTAAAGTCAAGTAATAAATACACCGTGTACCTGCAGCTATTTGACATTTTTGCAGATTGCTTTCTCTTATGATTGTATTTGATAATGCTCATAGCTCATATTGACAAGAAGAAAATATGTCGATGTTTATACCAGCATGCAAATATTTTTCATCTTAATAGCCTGCCAGGCATGTTGTTCTGAGATACTGCTCTGCCTGGACCCTTGCCTAAAATAACCATCACCATGAAGACCTGCCATACTTGTATGAGTCATTACTATGAAGAGAAGAGCATGCAAAGGGTCATTCGGCTCTCTTGCAATTTATGTAGCACCGAGCACATCTTAGCCTAAAGGATAGAGTAGACAGAAGACACAAAAAAACTGAAATACTCAACCCCAGAAAAGATCGATTAGATATTTGTTTTCAATGTAAAGAAGTATGAGCTGACAACTGAGATTGTGAGGAAAAGAAAATCTGAAGTGAGTGGTGTAGCCTAAGTCCAGGAGATGATAAATACTAGCCTCTCTCCATGGTCTGTTAGGCTCCTGGATTGGGGGCAGAGGACAGCCTTCCTGTTTCATCTATCCACTCACATATAACCCTGAGATCATCATCGGCACAGGCAGGAACCATTCTCCCATGTGATCTCTGAACCACAAACACCCAGCACAATGCCTGATATAGAGTGAGCACTCAATAAAGCTACTGTGTGTGTAAGACTTCAAACACAGGTCACTTAGCTACTCTGTTCTTCCCAGTTTCCTCATACAAATTTCCCTTCCCACTCCATAAGACCATCAAGACAAACAGACTTAGGATCTGAACATTCTAAATAGCACACAAGCACATCTTGATAGGTCTCTCTACTATCTGTTAGCTGTTTAACTATCTACTATCTACTTTGAAGCTAGTCGGTATCAAATGCTTCCACTTCTTATACTTTGGGTTTTCTTAGGGGCATGAAGTATTATAAATCTTTCATCTTCTCAAAGTTTTAAAGGGATGCACTTCTGAAAAATATCAGAGACTAAGAATTGTTGAAAATTCTAAAGTGTTCTCAGGTTGGGGATATACAAATACGCCTGTGGGTGTAGAGATGTGTAAAGACTTTGTATCTGGCTTTGAGTGAAATGTTTCAGCAAGCCTTTGCTATGTTTGGGTTAGCAGGAGAGGCTGGGAAATTGTTTTGAGACTGTTTAAACCTTGAGGAAATGCTGTCTCTCTGGAGAATCTGCACTTGGTGTTATGTGAGAGCCTGCAGCTGTCCCGACCTTGGTCCTAAGACACTCCTGGCAGGCCCGGAGTTCTTACTTTTGATTATGGCTTGCCGTGATCAAAGGAATTGAGCTTTGTGTGGGTTGTCTGCTCTCATGAGCATCAAGAGCAAGATGACTTTAGTAGTTGGAACCTCTCCCACTCCCTATTAACCTTGTATATGTTTGAATAAAGTAACTGGAGTGAGCTAGCTGGCCATCAGTCTTTTCCAAGAAGGCTGAAGCCCTCTGCTCCTCTGCAAAATGAAAACTTAGCATCATGGTGAGCATTTCTCTCTACTGTAGCACCCACGACCCAACATCAGACAATATGTGGATGTGTATATACATGCTCAACACAGAAGGGGTAGAGGAAGCCTTTGGCTCATACTCTAAAACAAACCAGAGTATGCCTATCATTGTGAGGAAAGGTCTGTCTTGGCACATTTGGTGGCCTAACAGAAGTGCTCTGAGCTGCCCTGCTGAATGCCAGGTCTGCTGGTCTTTATATTAAGTACTCAATATAAAGTACCAACTGACAAGATGCCTTTAAGACAACTGAGGGAAATGTCTTGGTAACGCAGCTTCTAGTCATTCAACTTTCTGCAAATTGTTCATTAAATGGCCTCCTACTACACAGATAGAGGCCCTGTAGCTCTGAGCCCCACATTACCTGGACTTCATCCCCAGTAATCATCTCCCATGAGCCATAGTGCCCCTTCTCCTGCCGGAAGAACTGTACAGCTTCTAAAAAGGCTTGGGCTTCAAATGTTGTCTGCTTCATGTAATCTAAAAGAAAAAAAAGAGGGCATTTAGTAAAGAGAAATGCTGTTTTACATTTCCCTGTGGTTCTTCAAGTCCAAGAAAGTGACATTTTTCTATTACAAGGCATGAAAGTATGAGAAAAAAGAGAGCTAAGCAAGTAGATCCTTAGGAGTCCATCTGTGGGTGTGTATCACACTGCTCACTCACCATCCAAGATGATGATGCCGTCACTTACTGAGCAAAGTGGCCAAGGTCACCACTGCCTCTGTCCCCTGCTCTCCTTCCCTCCCTTACCTCAAATGCTTTCTCTGGGCACCCAGTGATTGCATACCACCAAGAACAAACCTCTCATATGAGCAATTCACTGGTGGTGCATCTGAACCCAAGCTGAAGTCCAATTTCTGTGTGAGCTGACATCAGCCCTTTCTGTCAAAAGCATGTCTATATAGAATGCTAATTTGTGTAAATAAAAATGATAATTGATGACACATAGCAAGATGCTGTTTATTTAAGCACATCACCTATTTCACTGAGAACTGACAAAAATCCCAGAGGAAAGCATTGTTATCACTTCATTTGACAGTTGAGGCTGACAAGGCACAAAGAGCTGAATTAATTGCCTGAGGTCACACAGTGTGACTGGAGGGTTCAGGTAGAGCTGGGGTAGGTATCTGAACAGTAGCCTGTTTCTAATCATTATATTCCATGTCATAACTTGATGAGGCTTGTCTCTCAAAAAAAATATGTCTTTTTCTTTTTTTCTTGAGACAGGATTTCTCTATGTAGCTCTGGCTGGCCTAGAACTTGATATGCAGACCAGGCTGGCCTAGCACTCACAGATGTTCTTCTGCCTGTTCCTCCCAAGTGCTAGGATTAAAGGTATGTGCTACCACTGACTAGCCAAAATATTGCATTTTAATGGTGCTACATCTGAGAAATAATATATCATCAGAAAGGCATGTCTGTTCAGTGGGGGGATTTAAGATGGGAACTGGGATTTAAAACCCTACCCAGAATTTAAAAAGTCACATTATATGTCTTCTTTCCTAACACATAAAACTACTCTGTGGTTGGTATTGCTGTTGTTGTTTTTGCTTAGGGTTTGCTGAGGGACCCACTCTGTAGCCCAGATATACTTGGAACTCACAATCTTATCCCAACCTCTTGAGTGCTAGAATTACAGGCATTCATCACCACACGAGCTAAAGTTAGCTCTTGAAGGAGGGTAACAGAATTGTAGAGATTCTGATGTGAGAAATGAACTTTAAAAATAATCTTAGACCAGCAAGATGGCTCAGAGGTTGAAGGTGTTTGCCACTGTGGTAGTTTAAAAGAAAATGATCCCCAAAGGGAATGGCACTATTAGGAGGTGTGGCCTTGTTGGAGTAGGTATGGCCTTGATAGAAGAAGTGTGTCACTGTGGAGGCCGGCTTTGAATTCTCATATATGTTCAAACCATGACCAGTGTTGCAGGACCACTTTCTCTTGCCTAAGAGTTAAGATGTTCAAACTCTCAGCTTCCTGTCCAGCGCCATGTTTGCCTTCACATGGCCATACTCCCCTCCATGTCCCGCCATGATGATAGTGGACTAAACCTCTGTGCTGTAAGTAAACTACCACAGTTAAATGTTTTCCTTTATAAGAGTTGCCATGGTCATGGTGTTTCTTCAAATCAATAGGAACCTTAAGTAAGACAGCCACCAAGTTTGATGACCTGACTTCAATCCTGGAGATGTACAGGAAAGAACTGACTTCTACAGATTGTTCTCTGACCTATGACATAGCACACAAACATCCACACAATCATTCAGTATAATTAAAATAAAAATAGATTAACTAGGCACTTCTGGGAGTGTAACTCAGTGGTAAAGAGTTCACTTAGCCTGCATTGGTCCTAAATTTGGTAAGTTTCATGCCTGAAACACACACACACACACACACACACACACACACACACACAATTAAATCATAAAGAAATCCACTCTTAGAAGGGGGAAATGAAGGAAGGTTAAAGGGCAAATGTTCACTACAAAATGCTTTACAGCTTTCTTGCTAGAAAGATAGCCTATATATAAAACCTATAATCGAAGAATGTTAGTGCATATTGGTGAAGGCAGCTGGTTCAGAGGGGTGGCATCATAGCTTTAGACCAGCAGAATTACTCAGCCAAGGTTAAATGGTTGTTATGGGGACTAGGCATAATTTAAGAGAATCAGTCTGCCCAATTGTCAGACAGATTGAGGATTACTGTCTTTGAGTTTCGTTTATTAAATTATAAAGCACCAGGTACCTACAAGAAGAAACACAATTCAGGGCACAGTATCTGCAGGAGTTAAAGAGTCTTCATAGTCAGCACCACAAAGCCTAGGAGAGACATCTTCAAAATCCCAGAAGAGGAACCACCATCTCTAACATCAACACAGAGTTTTGCTCCAAAGGGAAAATTGGAAAAACGGCCAATCCCACAAATCAAGTTTTCAAATTGAAGTGTCTTCTTTCTTGTTATTTTTCTTGGCTTGGCATCTCATTCAGTGCTTCACCTCAGAGGATTAGAAAATGAAAATTAAGGTTGTCCCATCAAATTGCCAATGCCAGCGGCGGTGATCTCCCCACAGCGGGGTTGTGATCCAGGGCTCAGCGCTCTGGGAAGAACTGGATGGAATAAGATGGGAACTGTAATTATCATGTGGGGGCCTCAAGATGACTCATGTGCTCTTATTTTTAACAGCTGTTTTCATTTTCAATCTAAGGAAACAAAGAGATGGGGAGAAAATGTGACTCTGTGCTTGGATCGGGTGAGTATGGCCAGATCTGCCAGCCAAGGAACAAAGGTTTAGATTCCTCAGTGCTTTACAAGCCGCCTGGCTTCTCTTCCTCCCCAGATGACCTCACTAACTGCGGGAGATACTTTATAAATTGTCCATGACCTTCTATGTCTATATCAAAGCAAACTGACATATGTTAAAGGTCTTGGGGGGGACATGCTTTGGGGCAGGAATGGAAGGAAATAGGCTTTGGAGACATTGATATTAGTTGGTTTTAGACAAAAAGTCAAAGAAGGAATGTCAGAAAGCAAGCATGTGTTGTTCTCTGTGTGGGAATGACACGCCTTCCCTTAGGCGGAGTGAAAAGGGACAAGGGAGGAAATGGGCCGTAAGAGAAGCCACAACTGGTCACCAATGAAATCCAAGAGATAAAAAGCCCTCATCACTAGGACAAATGGCATTTTTAACTGTCTCTTTCCTATAGTGGGAGAAAGAGCTATGATGTCAACTTGACCGTAGGTTTGCAACTTACAAGCTAATTATATTGATTTGTGAAAAACTTAAGAGAAGAAATCTGCCACAGAGTTATGTGTCTCTGTGATTGTCTGTTCTGGTGATCCTAAAGAAAACTCAAAAGGCCAACTCAGTCGCCAGCTCAATAAGCAAACAGAGTGAGGTTTGCCAAAGACAGAGCTGGGCAGCGTGGTTGTGAAATGCCCTTCGTTTCTCTCCAGTTTCAAGAGGCGGAGCTGAAGTCAGTCAGTACAGGTGTTTTTTGAGAAAGCAGATTACTGAGTTATTTGATCAGCTTCCTGTTGGCGTTCTCAAGGGAACACACCTCAGCTGCACAGCTGCCCTCTCTCCAGCCAATGGCAAGTGAGAGTTTAGATCCCACATCAGTGCTTTGGGCTCCTCTATGAAGCTTTCTCTCCGCAGGGAAGACTTAGGGCAGGTGGCAAGCAGGCCAGAACTTCCTTTTCCCACAGGCTGTAAGACCATATAAAGGACCAGATGTACCAGGGAGCAACTAAAGCATTTGTTAAAGCCAAATGAAGAAACTGGGTCGGGGAGGGGAAACTTTCCTAGCTGAAGGTCATGCAGCTGGTCAGAGTCAGAGCCAAGGGCTCTGGCAGGTCCTGCATGGCCTTGGCATTCACACTTAAATCATAGATTTTGAGAATCAGGAGTGATCTCATTGGCCACTGACCGTGAGCTTGTTCAGTGCTGAGAACCTTCAGCAGGCCAGAGCAATGCTCTCAGACAGATCTAGTGACAGAAAGCTCAGAATTGGATGAAATGGCTCTTTCTGCTTCTGAACTGCTCTATTTTAAAATTTAAATGTTTTCCTTCTTCCCAGCCATTAGGTTCCCATGCACCTCCACCGCTACACACTTACACAATCCAATTTTCCTCTTACAGAGTAAACTAATTGCCATATCTCCTTTTCCATATGGTAGGGCTAAATCCCAGGCATCCACAGAGTACACTGATTTTCCTTCAACCATTCCTTAAAGAATGTACCCTTTGGATCTTTTGAATCTGACTCTTTTTTATTTTTCCCTTGGTGATCCGCTATAATTCATCATCCTCTTGACTCTAGAACTGATCCCAATTTATGGGATAGTCTCCTGCCCCTTTCTGGTACCTTCTTTAATGCAGCCACAGTGTCCTTTCTTGAAATTCAATAAAATTCATAAATGTTTTTCATATGAAACGCTTGCCAGCCTAAGTGTCTCCTAACTAGTCCTTCTACTTTTGACTTTAGGACAATCTTTAAAGCTTAGCCGTATTAAGCGTCAACTTGCTGTGATCAGCCCCACTTGCCAAGCCATTAAAAATTATAATTTTGCTCCATACTCCCTTTTAGCCAAGAGTCAGAAAAGTTACTAAAGTTGTGTTCTCTGTTTCTATCCATTTCACTGGTAAAAACATTCCTAAAGTCTAGGGAACAGACAAACCCTGGGAAACTATAAGCATTTTCCAACACATGTGGGACACACATTGTAGCCATTGTTCAATACTCAGCATCCCCAGGGCCAGGAAATGTCTAGGAAGTGGGGCTCTCCTTCGCTTCTCCCTAGGTCCTCATCTGTGCAGCTGCATGGAAAACTCGTATTTGAGAGAAGATGATTAAGGATTTTGCAAGGGAAGCTAAGCTTTCCTGGGCCTCTTGGGGACAGTTATTCAGGGGGCCAGCCAGAGAGACATCATTTTTGGTTTTTTCCACTTGTACAGATTTATAACATGCCTGAGTTTACTGAAACCCCAAAGCTCTCGGGCCTGTGGAGTTTCTGAATGCTGTGACTCCAGCTGCTGTGCCAAATCTGGGCTTGGAAGCTGCCTTGTTATTCTATTTTATGGCTAACCTGTACCAAGTCCTGTTAACTGATCTGCCTAGTGATTTGGGCAAGTTATGTAACAGCATTACTCCTCTGGGTTTCTATGGTTCCCCTTACCACAGACACTTCTAAATCGTCCTCAGTGCCAGCTCCAGGGAAGATATTTGTCCTAGTGTTTTTTTTTTTTTTTTCTAGAACAAGGAAGAGAAGGTGTGTGGCAAAGATGACCGAGATCTATTGAGTCATTACCATGGAATAGAAAGTGTCTCATAAAATCCTCACATTATGCAAGATTAAGACATGAACTTCAGAGTTAGTTCATGGACAAGCAAGGCTCGCTTACCTCCAGATACTTTTCTAACACTTTGTGGATTGATGCTTTAAAACCGCTTGGAGATAATTCTGGATTCACACACTATTATGTAACATACATTCTATATATTATATTTATACATATATGACTGATACAGGAAGATCCTTGAATGTTCTTTACCCAGTTTCCATCCCACAAAGAATCACTTTTTGATTATCATAACATAAAACTGATGTGGATGAAACACAAATATCTCATTTAGGATACTGTTAGATGCATCTCACCCTCTTACCCGTGTGTGTGTGTGTGTGTGTGTGTGTGTGTGTGTGTGTGTGTGTGTTAGCTTAATGTTTGATGTAATTTTCAATGAGTATTTCATCGCAAAGTTTAGAATCATGTAATTCTGGACTCTGATCATATGGCAGGTGTAGCTAGCCTAAACCCTTCACCTCACAGAGGATCTAATCAAGGTATAAGGAAACCATGAATTTATATTACTAAAATTAAAGCAAAATAAATATAAATTTTCTCATTAGAATTAATAATGACTTGTGTTTACTCTAATAGAATGGTAGTGAATATTTTCTACTTTTAAAACTATTTATATATGACCAAGCTAAGTAAACATTTATTATTATGTAATAGGGGCTAACCCCAGGTACTAAGAAGAAAACTGCTAAGTTACCAGACATCCCTGAAACATACCCTAAAAATCTATTAGACAAAAATACAAGTCTATTATTCACATCATATGTGTGCTAGTTAGTGAACACAGACCCCGTAGGCATAGAAGATGAACATAGCAGAGTTATATGTACACACCTCAGAAGTCCAGTGTCAGTTGCTCTAGGTGAGAAAACAAAACCTAAGAACTCCCTTGGAGGAGATGGAATACTTCTCAACAAATGCAAAAAAAAAATGTTTAGTGAAGAAAAATTGTTTTGAGACAGCTTTTAACCACAGAATAAAGCCACACTGGTGAGCCATGGCTAGTCATCTCATGAATTCTTGACTTGTCAATAAAATCTAAAAGACTAGCAACAGAGAAGAGGAAATGGCGGTCTTTAGCACAAGTGTAGGCAGGCTGACCTCATTTCCTTCAGATAAACATATCAGATTGGCAATTAGAGGCTGTTGAAGATATCCAGCATTTAGATTTTAGCAAGACACTTTCCAATGGCTTGCACGATTTTGATTGGTGTACCAAAGAAGTTCAGGATGCCTGATAATGCAAATGGACCCAGCAAAATCAGTTAAAATAAATGATGGGTGCTTGCTAAAGAGCTGAGGTTATTGACATCAGAAAGAGAAATCTGTAGAGTACCTTAACACATTAGCAATTCCTTGGAAATCTATCTATCCATTCAAAACATCAAACATCAGATCTTATTCACCTATTAACATGCCACAAACTGGGGTAGACCCTGATGATATAAAGTCAAAATAGAGAAAGTTTTTAACTCTAGGGTTTTCATAGTCTACTAGGTTACAGAATCTAAATCTAAAATAAAATATAATATGGATAAATAAATTTAGAACTTACTTCAAAAACACAACCACAAAATTATGTGGCATATTCCCTATACATTGTGGGTTTACAACAAAAGATTGGTAAGTAAATTTTTTTTGTGTGTGAAATTCTAACCTTTAATTTCTTTTACATTTGTGGCATATATAGGAATAGTTGTAAATATGTGCACTTTGAACATTCTACAAGCAGACAAAATCTTATCCTTGGATGCATACTATTCTGCCACAATTGTAAAGTACAAAATTTGAAGGCTGCCCCAAAGCCTGTGTGTCTGTGTATTTGTGAGATCCGTGTGAGTGAGAGGTCTAACACAGTCATCCACAAAGTGAATGAAGCTGGGCTTGAGCCCTCTGGCTACAGCAAAGTCACTGGTAGACTCTGAGATTTGCTCTTCCAAGCTTATCATTTTATACTATCTTTCTTGCAGAGCACCCAAAAATATGCTGCACATACTTTTAAATAAAGAAAAAAGGGGCAGAGTACCTCTGAACTTGAGTGAAAGAATGCAACATTTCCCAGCTTTAGAAAGAGAAATCCAGAAGGAAGAGATTCATGTGACTGAGAAGATTTGCTGTGAGAGCTTTGGTCTTACTCCATGTAGATTCAGATCCTTGTGTCAGGGTGGCAAAATACATAGTATATAGAGTGTGGCTGACTCTAACGCAACCTAAGGAATGGATTTCTAACACCTAAGCTGATCTTAAAGTCAACTAGGTCCCAGTAGGATATCAAAAGTTCTCCAGTGGATTAATGCTCTGCCATGGTTGAATTACTTTGTAGAAGACTCAATGAAATCCCTTTAGTAAATCCTCTGCAGCATTACAGTCTCCCCATCATAGCCATTATCAATTGATATCTAGTATGATCATGTTGGATATGTCTCTGTAAGCTCTGGAAAGATAAGAGCTGCTGTTTGTATTAACTGAGGCTTCCTCAATCTCCAGTGCACAGGATTTACCAAATAACTAAAGAAAAAGGACGGAAGAAAGAGAGGCACTAAAATCGTTGAGGGAGTTTTAGACTAAATATCCTATAAGATTCCTTCTAATCCGAAATTTCATGGTTACAGACAAAACCCAAGAGATGCCAATAATGAGAGTGTCTTATTGAGTCCCTCCCTCACTGTTTTAAAAAGCCACAGAAGAGATAGAGCTCCACTCTGTACCCCTAGATGTCAGTGAGCATCAATATACCCTAGATGACTTGTTCAATAGATTGGTGGACACTCTATCCCACAGGTTCTGACTTTGTGGTCCTGAGACGGGGCCAAGAGTTTGCATATTTAATGTTTCTGGGTGAAGCTCACTGATGCTACAGGTTCAGGAACACATTTAAGGAAGCATTCTTCTGAGCGTTGGAAGTGTGATTCTCACACATTAGAAATGCCAGTAAATAATTCCCAATTGTGGTCCAGCAGGTTTGGGGTTGGAGCCAGGGAGATTCTGTTTCGGTGGTTTACAGACACACTAGAGAAGATACACAGAGGAAACAGTTATAGAAAATTCTGATACTTGAGCATTTAAGGTTTCGATGACCTTGTTCCCCTGTATCAGAAGGCTAAGAGATGTCTTTTTTGTCAGCTGCTCATCCACTTAATACAAAAGAAAACTTAGTTACCAAACTAATATTTAGAAATTATAAGGATGAAATTTATCTGAGAATATATGGGATAACCATGTGGGAAGGGTCAAAAGACACCATTCTAAACCTATGAACACCCACCTCTCTTTTCAGAAGCAGTCACTGACCAGACATAAATCCCTGGATTTATTAATTAATTAATCCCTAGTTAATTTCATTTTTCTTTTTTGAGTGCAGTAGATATGTAGTCACTATCCCACATATGTGACAGCCTTCATTTCTCTAGAATAAATTATCTGAGTTCCCTTTGCTTGAACTTCTTTTTTCCAATGCCTTAAAAAATAAAAACAGCCATGTCCAGCCTCATCCAAAAATAAGGGTGTCGTTAGTTTTCTCTTTCTGAATTCCACAAAATCCTCTGTGGTCTGAAGGTGAGATGCATTGGAATGCTTTCCAGATCCATGAGTTAGTTTATCACACTATGTGACTTCACTATGTGGGCAGAGAGAGGTCAAGAGGATAATGAAAGAATCAACAACTTCCCATGAACAAACAACAATGACTGTATGAGCAGGTTTGTGTCCTGAGGCATTAAGTTCAAAACGGGCACTCGAGGCTCTGATGACCACTATTGGAGATACCGATGAAATGTTCTCAGAAGTGATGCCTTCGAGTCTCTGTAAGCCTAATGAAAATGATTTTGTTCCCTTTTGAAAAGGTGGATTTTTCAGGCAAGTGTGGTGATGCACACACTCTGGGTTGCCTTTCCACCCCAACCACAGAAACTCAGTCATATGCTTCTCTGTGATGTTGTGGAAAGTGGTATGGCTAATTCCTTGCAGGCAAACGTTTACCACACAACCTGAACAAAATGTAATGCATGCCTTTAAATAAACAGGGAAGATACTCTCTTGGCCACAGACTGGTCTTTATTCATATTAGACCTTTATCTGGTTCCTGGAAATGACCACTTACAAACTAGCATAGCATATCACAACAGCACAGGAGATGTCAGAGGGAGCCTTCCGGACTGATTATATGGACAGCCTTCCCTTGTGAACCCAGAATACCGAAGTCTTAGCCATGCCCGTAAGAGCACACTTTTCACAAGCAGAAGCAGGCAGTGTAATGACTGGACCAGGTCGACTTCAGAGAACAAATCACTGGCCTGAATTGGCATCGCCTCATCAAACCCTCGCCTGACACACCCACAGGGTCCAGCACAGTGTTTTGATGCTATATGGCAGTATTCCAAGCATCATCATTACTGATGATGAATGGCTGCATCTACCCTGAACTTATCAGATTTTACAGTTTACAATATCTCATTTGATTCCCATAGCAATCTCATGAGGCAGACAAGGCAGATGCAATCATTCTAGTTAAAAAATGGGAAAAGCTGAGAAGCAAAGAAATTTATATCACTGCCCAGGGTCACAGCAATAAATAACTCATTCTAACAGGCCATCAAGTGAGAATAAAATAATAGGTAGACAACAAATTTCTAATCTGATATAGACTCAATTTCAAAATGGGCCTAACTTTATTTAAAACTTGAAACTACAGTCTGCCTTATCTAGGTTAATATATTTCACGTTCCTTATTTATAACTTTCTCTCAAAGACCTAAAAAATTCAATCAACCCATACTCTTCTTTTTCCTAAGGAAAAAAAAAAAAGAACAATAGCCCCTAGCGCCTGGGAACCTATCACCTGCCCTGATTAGGAAAGAGAGAACATGGGCTAATTTCATAGTGCCCTTCTTGGGTTTGAAGGGGCAGGAAACTATTTAGGGCATAAGTTCTTAGGGATCAGGTCATCTGAAAATAATGGGAACCCTAGAAATTATGTACCAATAAAAATAGTGTCTACATTCCTGACCCATGATGAGAAGCAGTTCATGTTTAATTTCTGGGTTAGATGATCCCACACAACATACCAATTTTCATAACTGCTCTAAGCCAAAAGACACTTGGCAAGCATTTTGCTGTTGGGGTTTTTGAGGGCCTGGGATTCTGAATCAGTTTGTATTGTCTCAGAAAGTAGTGACTTAATGTGTATGACTTTACACTTGGGCTCAACTGTATGATTTGTAAAAACTTAAAGATTTATAATTATTTTTAAAAAGGCTAGATATGTCTTAATCACCAGCTTACAGCAAGTTTACAACAAGATAGAATTCCTCACTGGAATGGAGTGACTACATTAACACTGAGCTAGGAAGGTCATGGAAAAGTAGTCTAGAATTGTTTTCCACTGCAAAAATTATAAAACTATATACCCATTCTGATGTAACAATGTACAGTAACCAGAAGTAAAAAATTAAAGAAAAAGAAAGAAATGAAGAGTTATGGAGAATTTTGTATTTTGAACTTAACATTTATAAAATGTATTAATTGTCCTTTTAAAGATACATGTTGATTTAAAAAAACATTTAAAATATGCTAGGCACCTTCAGGAGGCTGAGGGCAGAAGTCTGCTGGGAACAGGAGGCCAGTGGGATACAGTGAGTTCTAAACCAGTCTGGGCTAGACTGGAATCTGTCTCAAAAGAACACAATGACGACAATGATGCTGATGATGCTGATGGTGGTGGTGGTGGTACATATGGGCACACATACATATATACATACGTTTACTCATCCTCATGATCATGAGCTATTTTTACATCTCCAGAGTCAAAATAGTCCCATGGCCCTTTGCCCTTTAGATTCTAAGAGAGTGCCCATGAGCACTTCCTAGCGCCCCATGCACAAAGGCTGTGCCTAGCTTCCAGGAAGTAATTAGCATTAGCAGGTGGGATGTAGCACAGAAAGGCCTGCTTTCTCACTCTGGAGGCAGGCAGAGCTAGAGGCAGTCTCTCCCTTGAGCCTTCCCAGCAGTTACCTGAGTAGGTGGTTCTTATCTCCTCTCTTTAAAGACACTGCTTAGCGGGGTTCACTCAGAAGGCCCTACTGCTTCCTTCCAAGGCTTAGCTCTTGAACAGAGAACAAACCCTGACATCATGTGGTACTTCGGGGCTTCTTACAAATGTCTGTCAAATTATCATCAGCTCTTCGGCAAAACTGAGCAACATCAGAGAAGAACATGTATACACACATGCATCAGAAGGTAAAGACAATATTTGCAATAAAACTAGGAGAACTTGTGTGCTGTCTATGATTGCATCCTTAGGGGCAGGTCTGTCCTATTTATATGGTACCCTGCATCTATAGTGCAGGAGTGATGGCTGATTCTACTGTGGGGCTTAAGGCAAGTTATTTTGTTTCTGTGGGCCTCATTTTAAGTGAGAGGCCGACTAAGCTCCTTAAAGGGCAGTTAATTTGTTATCATGTAGATACTGATTTCCATGATTGTATTCTTATTTGAGGACAGAAAGTTCTAGACTCAAGGTCACATGTCCCTTTTCTTTCCTGGCTTTCTTGTCCACCCCCAAACTCATCTGTCTTTAGGAAGTCACCAGTATAGATGTAAGAATGCATTTTAGATGACTGGTGTGTCTTCCATGAGGCTTCCATTGTACACTCTGATTTCCTCTCCAGTCCTGGAACAACAGTTCATGTCATTTCCTTCTCTGAGCTCATCAAATGGCAATCTAATTAACTGAGCCCATTAAACAGTGAAAATATTTTGATTTGCCACTTTATGTTCTATGCCAGGGTGGAGTAAAGTGACACACGACATTTAATCATTAACTTAGTCACACAGGCTTGGTTGCTTAAGTGCCCCCTGTCTCTTTCCTCTGCAAAATATAGACTGCCTGGTAGAAGTCATTTAACTTCATCCAAAACACTGAATTTTATAAAACTATCAAGTTCTTTAGAAAAACTGTCATATATGTACCTATAAGGCTATTAAGACAGTCTGTCGCAACCAGAATTTTCTTGTAAACAAAATGCTATAGAACCAAATGTAATTTGTCCAAATCAAGACTACCAGCTAGAATATAGGCCAGTCTTTGATCATTCATGTTAAATAAGGAAAGAGATGACAATAATTTTTAAAACTTTGCTATGCTAGAGCTGTGTGTGTTTACATTTGCATGCTGCTGATTCTATGAACCAATTGACTCTATTTACTTTAAAACAAAGAACAAATCTGCTCTACGGGAAGCCAATTTGTGCTTAGCTATTTTTTGTCCTTTTCTTAAAGCGAAAGTTAGGTGGATCTTAGATGATGCTCCCAAACAACATGCTTCTTTTTTTCTTCCTTTGCTCTTTACTCCCTACTCAACTTTTTCTCACCTGCCATGCTTGTACACACACACACACACACACACACACATACACACACGTACACACATGCACCCACGCACAGGCACATGAACCCACACTTTTCTCCAGGCTGCAGAAAGTAATGAATATACTTAGTTCTAAAGACTTCCTGTAGGAACTAACAGGGAAAATGGAAAAGCAAAGAGATTCCAGTCTACTGTCAATATAGGAAATAAGATGCTTGCAACAAGTCCCTATGTAAATTAAGCTTGTCTCAAGTCTCTTACAGATCCTGATGGCCAGTGAGGAATCTGTACATCTTAAATTTCCTCCAATGCTGAATCATAGCAGTTCTGCTCAGTGTGGTAGAAAACTGCTAACTACCAACGGACATAGTAGATGAGATCATTTCCATACAGGATACAGCCTTACAACAACATGCTTTATTTATAGAAACAACTTGTTCATCCAACTCTACCAAAAAGAAAAACAGCCCAAGTGTTGGATAAATTTAGGTGCCTCTGGCACCTCTCGTCAGTAATGAATAAAACTTTGAATTACATGATGTAATTACATCTCATGGAGCCATATAAAGAACTGATTCAGTGATCAGATCCCCTTATGGTAAAACAGAGAAAGAGTAAAATTAAAAAGAAGAAGAAAAACAGAAAAAAGACCTCTCTCCATCTATGCTGGATGGGTCAAAGGCTTGAACAGATGAACACGTGTGCTTTGCTTCCTATAGGAGTCTGTTTTGTAAGCCAGCAAATGCCTCTTGTGTATTCATAGTTCCTGATGGTATTTTTTGGTATGTGTTTAAAGAAGACACAGTGGAATTACAGAACTAGAATGAGCTCTTAATGTCTCCTCAATTACCCTACAACACAACAGTGTTTATTTATTGAATAACTGTGATAGCATATAAATTATTCCAGGCTTATTATCATTATGATAATGGTAAAAACGACTGTGTATCAAATAGTGTGGGTTTACAGATCAAAACTAATCAGGTGGAGGTCGTTCAGAAGATGTTGTCTTAATTTTTGCATAGTTTATGCATTAGAGCATAGGTGCTCTTGTTACCAAGCAGTTCTCCTTACCATACTGGGTATTGTGTAGGCTCCAAGTGAGGACATTTCTATGAGTAGCATTTTGAAGGCAGATGGATACGTCACTGGGAAATCATTATGTTTTCCCAGGACTCTTCTCTCAAGCTGAATGCTATAGTTGGATACTCTCTGACTAGGTCCCCTGAGGCTTCCACACAGCAGAATTTAAGCCCCTGTGATGACCTGAGACCTTTGTGGGGACAATTAGAATTTAGACAATAACAATGGTTAAGAGCACTGGCTGCCCTTTCGGGACTCAGGTCCATTCCCAGCACCAGCATAGTGACTCACAACCATTTGTAACTCCAGTTCCAGGGGATCCGACACCCTCTTCTGGCCATTTTGAGCACCAGGCATGCACATGATACACTGACATGCATGCAGGCAAAACCCAAACATATAAAATAAACTAAAGGTTTCATTAGTGATGCAGCATTTCTACATTTCTACGTTTCTTTCAAATTCTAGGCTGGGCACAGTTTCCCCTATTTAAGTTTGTATTTTTAATGCAATTTGTTACACATTTCAGCCTGCTATCACTCCTCTGCTCCAGCAATCCTGGGTTCCCTTAGTCTATTATTTTTCACAATATTTATTACATTTATGTAAGTTAATCATTTATATTTATACTTAGGATTTATTTTCTATTTCTGCCATTGGCTCCTAACTATGCTTGTCATATACTATACATTCAATAAATATCTGTTGATAAGATAAATGTTCTGATCAGTACAGATTCTGAATTTCTAATTAAGATAAATTAATATGAAGCTTTTCATCTAAGCCCATATTTCTAGTTGACCAGTAAATGTATTAAGTAAGACAACATTTAATTCTAAACTAAAAACAAATATTACTACAGTCAATAAAGCAGTGAGAGTGTGGGAAATAAGCCCACAGATGTTCATCCCTGAATTCCAGCACCCTGAGGAAACACAAAGAAACTGTTTAATACATGTTTGGTAAAGGAACAAACAGCTGCACTCTACAGAGCATGCGCTTGGGGGACATTGAGATAAATTACACAAGCGTAGCTTGAACTGTGGCAGGAGGGAGGTATTTAAGGCAGAGGAAGGGCCATGCCCCAGCACACAGAGGCACAACCCCATGAGCATTTCCTGCCTTAAACACTCAAGCTACGAAGCTTTCAACCCCACCTGGAATAGAGATTTAATTTATGTCAGGCTCAGGTGCAGAGGCCTCCAGTAGAGTTCCAGGGGGTGGGTTCTGAGCTCAGAACCAAATGAAATGCGATCACAGTGGGGTGTAAGAAAAGGACCGAAGACACGGGCATTTGGTAGGCTCTCTACTGCCAGCAATATTTTCCTCTCTCTCTTTTACTCTTGTCCGAACTGTGGCCTAAGGCTCTACCAGGGCAGGGAAACCGCTCAATGCAACACTCGGTCCAACCCACGAGCGTGTGTCTGGTCTTTAATGGGATTTTCTAACATCACCCATAGACTATGTCTCGTGATCATTTGAATTGTTTTACAAAAATAATTTATAGCTTAATGAGCTTGCAATTAGAATCCCAGCAGGCATTAGGGGGCTAATTAGCTGCAATGACACAAGTTAACAAATAAGAATATATGCTTAAAATTGTCAAGAAAGAATAAAATGAATCAATTGTAAGGAGAAATTTTTCGTATCAGGTGTAATATTGCACAGCAAAAACCTAATCTACCATAAATCAAAATTGCAATCACGTGGTAGGAAAAATACCCAGCTATCCTCAAGATACATGCATGTAATTTTAATATTCAGTGAGAAAGTTGTATTATTACATAAATGGTGCTGACGCAGCCATTTATCCACTTAAGAAAAAAACAGTAGCCACAGGCATACATCACACGTAAACATGATTTCTGCACAGATGAGAGACTTCATTGTAAAAATCTAGCAATGAAGGGAGCTAGAGAGATGGCTCAGTGGTAAAGAGCACCAGCTGCTCTTCCAGAGGACCCAGGTGCCATTCTCAGCACCGCATATAACTTACAATCACCTGTAACTCCAGAACCAGGGGATCTGATGGCCTCATCTGTTCACTACAACACCAGATACGTGTGGATTCATAGACATATATGTAGGCAAAGCAGTAAGGCACATGAAATAGCTATATATATACATATATATCATATATATGTAGCAATATAAATTTCAAAAAATAAACAAAAAAATCACCTACATAATATAAAGTTAAGGGAAATCTCAACAAAGGCAGTAAATTAAAAAACCATGATAGGAAAGATAGATATAAAAATGTAGACATCTTCACATGACAAAATATATTCTAGTCAAAAGCTAATAGTAGCATAATGAGTGAATGGTAACAGATAAATGATGAACTTGAAAAAATGTCATTAGTGAAGATGTACAAGTGAGTTAGTACATAAATTTTCATAGAGCTCTTATAAAACAATGATAAAAAACCAAAAGAACAGAACAAATGAGTAGAAATAAAAATAGAGAATTTACAAAAAAGGAAATCTAAGTGTTGACAACTAAGTAAAATGCTTAGATCCCATGGCAGGCAGGAAGGTTCGCCAAAGTAGAGAGTCATTTTTAACCTGGCAGTCCACCAGTGCTCACAAAGACCAGAAAGTCCGAATGCAAAGGCACTGCTAAAGAGTGTTCTTGTGTGCTGTAAAAATGTGAAACTTTATAGTTCAGCTGGAAATTAACCTGGTAGCATCTATTAAGTTAAAAATTTGTTTATTCACCAACCATACTTCCTGGGCATAGCTTTATAGAAATAAGAGCATGAGGACATATATATAGGGATGTTAATATAAGCACGGATTTTAGTAGCTGTGAAAAAAATATAAAAGGCTATTGATAAGAGCCTGGATGACCAGTATGGAGCCTGGCTGACTGGTGTAGAGCATGGATGACCCGTGTGGAGCCTGAATGACCAGTATGGAGCTTGGCTGACCAGTGTGGAGCCTGGCTGGCCAGTGTAGAGCATGACTGACCAGTGTGGAGCCTGGATGACCAGTTGGAGCCTGGATGACTGGTGTAGAGCATGGATGAGCAGTGTGGAACCTGGCTGGCCAGTGTGGAGACTGGCTGACCAGTGTGGAGCCTGGCTGGCTAGTGTAGAGCATGGCTAACCAGTGTGGAACCTGGCTGGCCAGTGTGGAGACTGGCTGACCAGTGTGGAGCCTGGCTGGCTAGTGTAGAGCATGGCTAACCAGTGTGGAACCTGGCTGGCCAGTGTGGAGACTGGCTGACCAGTGTGGAGCCTGGCTGGCTAGTGTAGAGCATGGCTAACCAGTGTGGAGCCTGGCTGGCCAGTGTGGAGACTGGCTGACCAGTGTGGAGCCTGGATGACCAATGTGGAGCCTAGATGACCAGTGTAGAATACAAGCCATGGACTATTATAGTCTGCTGAGCAATGGGTTAGAACCATTCCAGTTAACCGGATGAGGTTTCCACAAGGCTACACTGGGTAAGAAAAACAAAGACAGAAGAGTAAGGATCAGATGATCTTAAACCAAACCTTTTCATGTGTGCACAGGGGAAAACATGCAGAAGATACAGAGTTTAATAACGCTTGTGGAGGAACAGAAGGCGAGAATGAGGAAAAATAGCCTATGATCTGATCAGAGTTTTGCATTCATATAAACTGTAAGGATGTGTGTATACTATATGGGACTTTAAAACAGAACAAAGAACAGGAAACACCCAACTCTAAAGAAATCACTTTGTACTTCTTACATGCATACCCCAGCCTACTGCTGTTACCGGTGCCCCTAGCCACACAGAATCCCTGCCTCCTGCTGCCATCTATCAAATGACCGGCGTAAAGCATAGCATCTATAAGAGAATTTCCAGCTCTGATGTTCTTATTTGATGCCTCCTCTTCCATGGTCACTAGGCTTAGAGAATACCAGTTTGATTTCTGTTTCCCTAAAGGCACTGTGGCTTGTGGAAACTAGGCAACAGGATCCAAAACAGAAACTGGGCACATTCCACTACCTGTTTTCTGTTTCACCCACTCTGACTTGTTTTCTTGGCTTGACCATGCTTATTTTCATGACGATGTGACACTGTGACAGTAGATGAGCCATGTGCTGGGCACCGTTGGTATACTCCACAATGAAACTGGAAGGCCTGGGTGCCAGTTTCATGAACAGAATAGTGAGACTGCCTTTGCTATGAAAATTGAGATGTGGGTAAGGAAAGGGGGTGGTTCGTGATGGGGTACAAAGCAGTCAGTCTCCAGCATCAGCCACCCCATTCCCTCAGATCACCACATAGCTTTTAGAATCATGATCAGTCAGCAGCCACATGCTTCTACAAGCCAGAAATCAAAGCTACAAATGTAGCAGAGTGGACTGACAAAAGAAGATGGTGTAGTGCTCAGACTGCAGCAAACACAGTGACAGAGAATAAGAGAAGCCTTGAAGAACAGAGTCCCCTGAACCACCTGGAAAGGACCCAAGCTCAATGGAGTTAGGCTTAACCTGTGGGCTTAATTTAGGGCTGAAGTCTGAGATGGTGATAAGCAAGAAGATGTGCATTGAGGGCCATCCAAGAATCCTAAGAGTGTAAGAAAAACGGAATGACAGTAAGGTTTCAGTGGGATGTGTACTTCCCTGCAGATAGTAGTAGTGAATGGGGGTGGGAGACACAGAAATAAACATCTCAAACTTACAGAGAAAATATAATTTTATAAACATACTAAAATTTTCAAAATATTATGAAATCACCTTCCAAAGACTGAGGAGTCATAATTTATATCCTAGTTAGCTTTAATTATCAACTTGTCATGGCATAACATCATCTGAGAAAAAAAAAATCCTCACTTCAGAAACTGCCTAGATCAGATTGGCCTATGGGCCTTTGTATGAAAGAGAGTCATGACTTATTAATTGATGCAAGAGGCTCCAGGCCACTGTGGGTGGTACCATTCCTAGGCAGGTGATTTTGGGCTAGCTAAGAAAGCTATCTAAGCATGTGAGTATGAGAGAAGCCAGCAAGCAGTTTTCCCCATGGTTTCTGCTTCAAGTTCCTATCCTGACTTTCTTCACTGATGGTCTGTAAGTTGAAAATATAAGCCAAATAAACTCTTTCCTTCCAGGTTGCTTTTGATCAGTGTTTTATCACAGCAACAGAATAAAACTAGAACAATTTATAAGTTACCATTTTTATTTAATATTAAACATCATGAAAAATATGTTGGCTTAGGATAGAAAATAAAACAGAAACGATGATCATTGTGAGATGATAAAATTGAGATGCTATTTGATAAAATTATTTTTGTATTTAGTAATAATGTCTATGATCTATGGGCCAGTCCATTGTAATGATTTCCTTACATTAATCTTATATAATTTACAAAGTAGCCCTGTTGGGTGGGCACTGAGTGTTCCTGTCTTACCTCTGAGGACAGCAAAGAACAATAAGAGTGATCAACAAGGGTCCGATTGTTAGAGTCAAGATTTGAATCCAAGACAGCCTTACTCTGTACATCCAGCTTATACCCATTGAGCCTGACACTTTTCTTCACACATCCCTTCAAATTGCAATATCTCAATTTAGAAAATGCCTCCTGCCTGCTTCAAGTCCACTTCATGGAGAGATATTGCCTACCACTTCCAAGTGGGTTTTTGTTTCCACATTAATGTCTCAGTCCTCCCAAGTGTATGACTCACTGAGCCCCCAAATGCCTGGGTCAAACTGAATATTTCTTCCTTTTTTTTAAATCTTGTTTTATGGTAGGGCTTTGCTCTGTGGCGCAGGCTGGCCTGGAACTTATGGCAATCCTCCTGCCTCAGACTCCCAAATGCTAGGGCCCTAGTCCTGAACCACCACAGCTGGCTTATAGCTCTCCTTCTCACACTTGGTTCTCTGGACCAAAGGTAAGTGTAATTATTCTGCAAAAGGAAAAATATTATAGCATTTCAGACTCTGTCGGTTGCACAGTTTCTGTCATGACTGCTTGTCTCTGTCCTTCATTAACAAAGGCAGACAAGATCATCTGGGGAGGTAGTGTGGCTCAGTTCCACACAAAATAGCCAGCATCCAGGCTGGGCCTACAGATCACGGATGTTACCTGTTGCTCTAGACCACATGTTTTTCAGGCAAATGTTCTGTATAGTTCCTTCACAAACGCCTTCTCTAAAGTGATCTAAATCAAATCCCTTTCATAACTTCTTGGTCCATGGTTTACACACACCTCAGTTCGTACTTAGGTTTTCTTTGTCATTCGTAGTTTATAACATCTACACTGTATTCCCGACACCTCACAATTGCTTGGGATAAAAAGACGTCCAGTCAGTATTTGCTGGCAGAAGACTGGGGCACTGGAGGAAGACAGGAGAGAAGGAGGGAAGGAGAAAAAGGGAGGGAAAGAAGCCTGTTCTGTGTGCTGCAGTAGAGTTCATCAGAAAGGTACTGGGACCTCTCTACTACAGTGCATTCTTTTTCTTTCATTAAAAAAAAATATTTTATGTATCTGGTTTTGCTTATATGTATGGCTAAGTATCATGGGCATGCTTGGTTTCAGCAGAGGCCAGAACAGGATATTGGAACTGGCGTTACAGACAGCTGTCAGCCACCATGCGAAGGCTAAGAACGCAACTCTAGAAGAGCGAGTGCTCTTAAGGGCCGAGTCATCTCTTCAGCCTCACTACTGTACATCCTTGAGGTATCATTAGAAATCAAGTGTCCATCTGTCAGTGGCCACGGATAGAGATGCAGCTCTAAGCTATCACCGGCTGGCTCTCAGCAGCCTAAAGAGTTCCCTTCATCTTTTAGGACCTCAGTTCTAGTGAAAATGCATCCTTGGCTTTGATATGCAAAACAATTTCACGACATGTCGGTAGGAAGAAAGAGTTAGACTTTATTAAAAACAGAAAGACCCAGGGAAAGAATGGAGCAGAGCTATGGGCTTCTCAAAGAAGAATTCCAATCAAGTGTCTTGCACCTTTGCCATATTTACCATTTTGGTGGCTCAAGTAACATCTCAAAGGGTTGCTAAGAAACCATATCTCTCTTTTTGTGAGAGTGAGATGATAAGGTAGCTCCAGAGGTGCCTTGGATGGGACTACAGTATGAAGCGCTAGCATTACACAAGAGTTAAAAAGGAGACTTCTGGTGAGATCCAAGATAACTGTGGGTTTAGAGCTGGGAAGGAGGAGAAGCCTTAGGTGGCCATTGGTAATTGTGCCAGAATTATTGATTTTCAATGACAGAGACTTCAAGAAGATTTCCAGGTGAGGGAGTCCTTTTCCTTCCCAGGTCCCTAAGGCTTACAGTCTTTTTACCTTGCCTTTCTTTTATATAAAAATAATTTCCTATCATTCTTCTCACAGACTCAAGAGCATCTGTGGTTACTGTATCATTCAAAGAGGGTAAAAAAAAAAATGGAAGATTCACCTGGTCTTTTTCTTGCAAAAAGTCAACATGAGAGCATGCCCAACCGATATTACAAAATTGCCTGCTGTTGGAAGAGGAATGTGTTTATTTGGCTTACAAGATCTATCACTGAGGGAAGCCAAGACAGGAAACTGAAGCAGAGTCCATAGAAGAACTCTGCTCACTGACTTGCCTCCCCTGGTTTGCTCAGCTATCTCTTTATATAACAGTAGGCTTACCTATCCAGGATCTGCACTGCCTACCATGGCCTAAACCCTCATACATCAATTAGCGATCAATAAAATAACCTCACAGAAATGCCCAAAGGCCAATCTGGTAGAGGCAATTCCTCAGCTGACTATTCTTCTTCCCAGGCATGTGGAGGTGCCAATCACAGCAGCCTTAACATCCAGACTCATCTTGATACCTGAGGTCTTCTCCTGTTCACCTCTGAAGTCTCCCTCAACTTCCTCTGCTGTAGCCTGCCAGCTTCAACAACAGCCATTGTGCATGAGGAGAAAAACACTGAGGCCCACCCTGCCTGATTTCCCTCCTCCTCTAGTCCTATTGACAGCGAGTGCTCCATCTCTCATCAGGTTCTATCAGTTTAAGAGCATCTGCTTCCTCTGAGGAGTGACAAGGACTTCCTGCTTAGCAGAGCAATCTTTCTTCCTCTCCACAGTCGTGCAGGTGCTACGAGCTGATGTGTCCAATGCTCTCTGCTTCATATCACAATATCAGGCTTTGAACACTGAGACCAGTGGTTTTCCCCAGACCATCGCTTGGCCTTATCTTTCTCCAGTACAACGGACACTATGCTCTTAAGTGAATGTAAAAGAAGAGCTGTTCTTGTTTTCATCTGGCATGTTGAGGGACAGCCCAAGGCTTCACCTCTAGTGTTCAGGAGTACTCTACCTTCAAGATATGTGTGACAGGAGCCACCCAAGGGCTTTAACTAAGATCATATTTGGTTTTCTTCATTTTAAATGGTAGATCCAATCTCTACATTTATTAAATTAAAATTCCAGGAAGCAAGCAAGTACATCAGTGATATCAGAATCTAGCTTGCCTACAATTATAAGGCACACTTGTACACTTTGGAACAGAGAAAAGGGATCCTTCTAAATGACACAATATTTGAAGAGTCTTCTCTGCATGAGTCATCACTGAACCAAACATTCTCAGTCTTCTCATCTCATTACTTGGTTTTCAGACCCCAACAGAATTCAGCCTTGTCCAAACACATTCTAGAAAATAACATAAACATGGATCTTGGTGTCATTAATTCTAATGGTCTCTATTTCCACGAGATTCATTTTGTCTATAAAATGTAGGCTGAAGTTCCCTCTGCACAGCACCATCAAGGCGTTGGAGGACCACATTAGGCATCCAGAACATCACTGAGCACTTAGTGACTGACTGTTCATATCCTTACTTTCTGAAATCCTTCTTAAAATGTATAGAGGAAAATCAAACACAGCCCTCCCTGGTACTGAGCTCTTTCACAGTCAGCAGATAGGAGCTGGTGCTTCAGAGACAAACACTTGAACTGTGAACCCAGCACTTGGTAACCATGGCATCTTAAATACTCTTACCTGCCACAGCTTCAGCTCCCGTATGATGGCCAATTTGTTTAATGAAAAGATTTGCTATCAACAGTGGTATATATGGAGACTTGCTGTATATATGGAGAATGGCATCCAATGTATAAACAACAATTTATTTTTTTTTAATGTAAGAAGGAACATTTCATATGGCACAGTAAAAAAAAAAATCACTAATTTAAAAGACAGCACGATGCAACATATTTCTCTCTGCCTTCCTGATCTTGGAAATCAATTTAGGTGCATTCTCATGAGTTAACCATATAAGAATACAAAAATATTGTCTTATGTAAAGACAAAGTCTAAATCGGAAGGCTAATGGGTGATGAGAAGCATTAAAAAAGAGTTACGAGACCATGGATCTTTGGGAAAGTTGGGGGGTAGGGTAGACAAACTGCTGTGTAGACAGCCGAGAGAGAACTCTGTCTTCCAAAGACCATGTGCTGGTTAACGAAGTAAGATGGAACCCTCCCTCAACAACTGGTGGGATTACACCAGGTTAAGAGCACTTACTGCTCTTCCAGAAGACCCACATTTGGTTCCCAGCACCCATGTCAGGCTGCTCATAATTGCCTGCGTTTCCAACTTCAATAGTCTTCTTCCAGTCTCTGCATGAACCCACATATGGCACATATAAACATAATCATGCATACACACATTCACATTTACACATATATAATTAAAAAGAAGAAGAAGACCTGAGGAAATTACAGAGATCCCAAGACCTTTGGGAAATTGGAGAACCCCAAAGTGAGTCACTGGCTTAAGACTTAGTTGTGAAAATAGTATATGAGAAGATATGAAATACACCTCTTATCTATAATGTGTAACAATCCGTCTAACCAAATTGTTAGCTCCCCGTTATATGGTATTTCCATTTCAATGCTCCCTACTTTTCAGTTATGAAATTTATATTTCTAGAGACATCTTCATTAGTCTATAGGCTGGCAAAGGGAACGGTACGATTTTATTTTAAACCAACTGTGAAACTGGAAATGAGAAGAGAAACTAGACATGGCCGCAGGCAAGTACTTCATCATTACTGGGGATTTCCCTGTGCTTTTATGACTAAACCCAACTATAAAAATCAATCAAGCTATCAGAAAACCAGTGACATTCATAACCACCCTTGGCAGTCTACCTTAGGAAACTTTTAGCTCATGAAGTATCTGCAGAAGAAAGAATCGAAGTTTCACACCTCTTCCAGACAACCAGAATTCAGTCCATCCCTGTTCCTGTGCATTAATCAGCATCCAAGTCAGTAAGGTGATTCATTTTAAACTCAAACACCAGATATTATTGCTGTATCTGTGGCTGGTCTGTTTTCTTTTCCAACCTCCCTCCCCCCAAGCTGGGGATTGAGTCAGAAGAAGTGTCCCATGGAGCTGGAGATGCAAGCTCCTGACATGGGTGCTGGGAACTGAATGTGGGACATCTACACAATTATGAGACACAGTACCTAGACTAATTCAGAGACAATGGGGCAAGACCAATCAGAAGGGCAATTTGTACCCCCTGATAACACACACACACACACACAGAGAGAGAGAGAGAGAAAGAGAGAGAGAGAGAGAGAGAGAGAGAGAGAGAGAGAGAGAGAGAGAACACATAACAAAAGTTGCCCTCCTGCCACACTGAATAAACAGTCTTGCTGCACAATGTTGCAGGTTGCAATTAGAGCTCACAGTTCAGGGAGCATAGCTCATACTTCATTAAGATTCTTCAGGCAAGTACTGGCCAGATGCAAACAACCTTGCTCTCAGCAAGGATGACTCACTGTTTTCACCAAAGGAAGTCTAAGTCTTCATGGAAAGACTGGTGACTTCTCAAACTTTTAA
This sequence comes from Sigmodon hispidus, assembly GCA_004025045.1. Lineage (NCBI taxonomy): Eukaryota > Metazoa > Chordata > Mammalia > Rodentia > Cricetidae > Sigmodon > Sigmodon hispidus. Next base: position 108,043 of record PVIH01001008.1, on the reverse strand, counting down.
ATGTTGAACCCACTGTCTTACTGCTTGGAAAGGGGACCCAGGAGCTTAGTACAGTCATAGAGCATTTGTTTAATATGTCTAAGGCCCTGGGCTCACTCCCCAGCATAAGGAGGGGTCTTAGAAAAAAAAAAAAAACAGAACAACAATTATCCTTTTTGCAGAGATCAAAAAAACAAGCCAGTGATCAGAAATGTCCCAGGAGGACATCTGGCCTGACTCAACACGTTCTCTGGAACTGAGCCATTCAGGGCTGACCAAGTGATAATATGAGATGGAATGGAATAGACTCAAATGACATTCCTATTTCATGTTTCTCTTATTCCACTTCTTCAGCACCAGGAGAAAATAATTCCACAAATTCTCTACCGCTGATAGAATGGGCTAACTTCACAAACGCAGCCTTGTCTACCGGCAATGCCTGAAGTTTCTGCTTTGCCCCAGAATCTAAGACAATGGTCCAGACACGATACACTCTTTATAAAAGTTCTTTTGTTCCAACTTTTGTCTGTTCTGTAACTTGAAGTACATACTTGTACAATGTTGGTGGGGAACTGGTAATGGCCACTATGGTGTGAGGGGTTATCTAATTTCTTTGGGGGCACAGAAAAATTTAGAGAGAAAAAAAGATCTCAGTTCTCTTCACAGCTGGTCCTGACAGAGACCATGCCCTAATCTCTAGCAGGAAAGGAAGCTGGCAGGTCGTAGCCAGACCTGGTAAGGTGTCAACATGGCTATTAAGATATGGCATCTCTCCAACTTTGCTCCCTTTTCTAAGCCCCATAAAATAGGAGTGTCTCATTATCTGCTAGATGGTGATAACTTCAAGCATAACTTTTATCCTTCTGAAGAAATCACTCAAAAACAAAATCAGGTAAAGGCATAATTTCTCTTAGAAGTAGCCAAGAATCTATTAATAATACACTCTGGGTAGCTCGGACCAGTAATTCCAGCACTCACTAGGCTAAAGCAGGCAGATTAGAACTCTAAGGCTAGCCTGGGCACCACAATGAGTTAGAAGACCAACCTGAGCTATGGGAGAGCCTGTCTTAACAGAAAAAAAAAGTTTTGAAAGGACAACAAATAAACAAAGAAAGAAAGAAAGAAAGAAAGAACTATTAACAGTAGTTCTTAATCTGTAGGTCTCAACCACTTTGGGAGACCCATTGAAAAACACAGATGTCTACATTATGATTCACAGTACTAGAAAAATTACAGTTATGAAATTGCAACAAAAATAACCATATGCTTGGAGGTCATCACAACATGAAGAACTATATTAAAGGGTTGAAGCATTAGGAAGGTTGGGAACCACTGATTTAAAACATAAAGAACCAGAAATACATAATCATTCCCAATGCCATGTCCGCAATATAATCTCACAACATTATTCTCAACTATATATTTACAAAACCAAAGCAAATTCTATCCTTAGAGAGCAACTCTATACTATGCAGTTGACCAAAAAAACCACCCATTTGAGTAAGGCCCAACTTCATGTTTCAGAGTGAAGACTTCTACATCTCGATTGCCATTTGAATTTCAACAGATGTACAGCAATTAGCTTCCTTTTCAAACTAATGCCAAGAAATTAACCACGTCAAGCTTAGTATGAAATAACTAACCTCAAACCACCAGACTCCAAGCAGGAATTGGATTAGATTTTTCTTAAATTGCAAAGAGCCAAATGCTGGCTTACAGTAGTTGATTAATAAGTACCTGGCGATAAAGAGTGTCCACAAAAACCATGACTCTCACCTCAAAGGGATTAAGAGTTTATTCTTGAGCCAAATAGGAGCATCTGTGACTGGGATTCAGGATGCCCCAACGAGCACGTTCCAACATGGAAACAATGTCATCAGGCTTTCATAGAGACAGAACAAAATGTCATAAGTCAATGAATCTTTAAATGTCCCAGTAGCCAAATGTCAGCTAGAGGGGGCTAAAGCAAAATGAAGATGCTTCTGTAATAGATTTCAAATGCCACCCCACATCATTATTAGTTTTTGGATGGAGAAAGCTAGTAGCCTGTTGATATGTTCCAAAAGGTTCCCCGTGACAGTCACATGGCTGTTAATCTAGACTCGAAGGTGGACACCAAATGGCCATAAAAGGGCCTAGAGATATGGCCCTCAAGAGGATATGGCTCTCCGATCCTGCAACATTCCGACTCTCCACAAGATTTTAATCAGTCTCAGAAAACTTGAGGCAGGGGTGTGGCTTTTCTCAGGAAGCTTCTGCACATAGGAGCATCAGCTTTAGCTTCAAACTGCCTGGGTTTAAAACTTTGTATTAAACCAGCTGTTGAAACAGCTGCTTCAGAGACCTCATCTACACCCGGAGAAGGGTACAATTAGCAGCAGCACCTGCCTCAGAGTCAGGCCTTGAGGCGTCAACAGAGTGGTTTCCAAAGCACAGCACCCTAGGGCAGAAAGTGACTTTATCTAAAAACAAAGCCCTTATAGACTTAGTAAAGATGATGTAATTCCAGAATCAGCTAGGCCCTGGTGTGACTGGTATTGTTAAGAGAAAAATTCAGGGTCAGCAAGATGACTCAGTAGGTAAAGGTACTGTTAAATACCTGAGGACCCACCTGAAAAAGGAGTACCAAATATGGCTGTCTTCTGACCTCCACACCCTACATGCAAAAAAAGATATATAAATAAAGGCAGATGTCAAAGGTGAAGAAGGGGACATTCAGACTCAGTCATGAACTGCCATGTGAGGACAAAGACAAGTCCCAGGGAAGTGCCTGAGTGTCCAGAGAAATCTTCAGTGGCTTCTCTCCCACTTTCCTCAGAGGCCATGTCCCTGCCTGCATTGTGATTTAGGACTTCCAGCCTCTAAAACTCGAAATACATTTCCAATGCGGAAGTCACTCAGCCACAGCAGCTCTGTCATATTAACACAAAAGCTCAAGCCCAAAATGGTCTTGGAAGCTATTTGAAAGTATTATCTGTGCCTAAGGAAATTCACAGTTGAGATACATTCTTATAATACCCCAGAACACCCAGGACAAAGAAAGAGAGCTGACTTCAGATTTGCTATGTACTAGAGGCTGGCCTTGAACTCCTGATCTTCTTGCCTCTATCCACCCAAGTGCTGGCATTACAAACGTGAGTCCTCACACTCAGCTGAGAAAATGTTTTTTTTTTAAATAAATCAAATTACCCCCCCAAAGGAGCAATTAAGCTGACAGTAAATTTCAGCTTCAGTGACAGAGGCTAGATGCTCACAGAGGACAATCTTCAATGTGATAACAGAAAAATAATGGCCGCCCAGAAAATAGGCGGCAAAAAGAAATATAACCCCATTATAGTCCTAAAACAATTTACAAATATAAGTCAATGATTTAAGATATGCCTTTAGGAAGAGCTCCAAGAGAGACTGCATCGAAGCCCCAGCCCCACCCTGGCTCAGGAGCTGTTAGCAGCTGATGGCTTGTGAGGGGGAGTTACTTTTCTAGGGCTGGGTGGAGATGCCCTCTGGTAGATTGCACATGCAGCTGTGGATGACCTCACACCATGACCATAGGGACAGCACCAAGCAGACTCAGTGGATTAAAATAAGTAAATAAGTAAGGACAATAAGTTGTGAGGGAGATGTGTTGGGGGGACCCTCGGAGAAGGGGAAGAACATGACAAAGCACGTGTATATATGAACTTGACAATGAGCCTTAAGTTAAGATGCATGTATGTGCAAGGTCCACCAAATACTAAACATATGAATAATTCCAGCCTGACTTAAACAACTTCCTACTATGAAAGAGGCAAAAAAGAAACAGGAACATTCTCTAACTCTCTCTGAGGAGTACAATTAGCTCAGGATTTAACATAGGGCCTCATGCACGAGGAGTATGAACTCAGTCAGTAAGCAACAAATCCAGTCCTTGGATCCATTTTATAAAGCATGACCTTAACAGCTAGATTAACCAGTGGGAAACACACACACCAAGTACAATAGTTAGTATAGATGAGAATATTCCTTAAGATATTAGTAAACAAAATAAAAATAAAATTCCTATAAGCAAGTAACAAATGGAAAGTATATACACTGGTACTCTGAATAACAAACGCTGGAAACAGCCCAGGTCCCTGTCAATAGCCAAATGAGTCTTATTAATTATAGTATATTAATATGATGGACTAGATTTAGCACTGAAGGCCAGTGGCTTACAATTATAGACAGTACCACAAGTGAGGCACTGGAACAGAATATTAATAAAGAAATCATGGGCAAGGGCGTGGTCAGAGTCCATGTGGATAAAGTTTGAAGGTATGCTGGACCATCACTGGTACATGATAAGGTTACAAAGAACAGCAACACCGAAGCATCTAGACGACATGACTTCAAAGAAAGAATGGACGAAGAACTGTGAGAGACTTCAGAGGTAACAGTAATGTTCAATGCACATGATAAATATATGATAAAGCCTTCTTTCATATCTACTAAATAATTAATTTTAACTCAGTAAAAAAAAATCCCCCAAACCAAAAACCAACTAATAGACTGAGCCACAGATCTTGATCAGGGCTCTTCCCTGTCTGCCCCTCCACAACTATTCACAGCATGGAATAAGGGTCACATGGCTCACCATTCTACCCACCAGAATTTCCTCCAAATTCCTACAAGTGCTGATTTTTAAAAGAAAAATATGCCAAGTGGAATCCTCCTAAAAGTCTGACTACCTCATCACATATTAAAGCAGCCATCACGTAATCTCTCTCACTAGTGTGTTTTGAACTTAATATATCCCAACTACAAGTTAAAAAAAAAAAAACCAAGAAAGCTATTCAAATTACTTACCCCATAGGAATCATACATATATATATATCTCCAGTGATTTTGGAATATACCCAACCTTAACAATATAGATTTTAAATTATTGCATGAATTGGCTCTTTAATTCTTTGCTTGCTTAATTGTTTTCATTACTAGTCTAATAAGTAACCCTTAACTTTTACAAGTGCATCATTTTTAGACCTCTGAGCCAAAATAACAATTTAGCTCAGCAGAAGTGGGAAAGGGAGTGGGTGTGGGTGTCACTGAAACATCATTGTTTGACAAGAAGTATTCAAATGTAGTTTCCTGGCAACAAGGCTTTAGGCACCAAGAAACCTAAGACTGTGCTGGGGTGGTGAACCCGAATGCCTGAAAGGAACAAGCTCTTCTATTCCAGCCTCTGGGGGACTCTTCTCCTTCTTCCAACTCTTTCCCTGCTTTGAGAACGCTAAGTAATTTAAATAGAACCAAAAGTGAAGTTTTATAAAGGCACATTTAAGATCAATAAAGTCTATAGTGTTCCAGGCCATGTACTTAAATGCAAAAGAAAATTTAATTTTAATTGTATAAAATTAATTTAATTGTAAAACAGATTTACATTTTAACTATACAAAATTTAACTAGCATACAGCCTACATCATCAAATACTTTATATTCCAGGTCTATCTAAGCTCAATGATCTTGTCATATTTACCCAGTGGACAGAATAGTAAGGCCAGCTTAAATAGTACCACTAACCAAGAAGCCCATACATGCTGGTCTCCAAGGACCTTAGATGAGCTCCAGATCTGTTTCACTGTGGATCATGAGTATAGATCATAAAAGCAGTTTGGTAAGAGTTACGTGTTCAAAATGTCTAAAGGATGGGTTGGTTTTTATAAAGTAACATTGAGAATCAGTACATAGATGTCAAGGAGTCAAAGTGTCAGGTTCCCTCCCACTGACAAGCGGTGTCCTAATTAGGCTTAATCATAACTAAACTCTAAGGCATAGAATAGGGGACCACAAAGTTCCTTCCCAAGTCTGGGGTCTTACAAATAACCAGCAAGGCCCAGAAAGGGACATGTAGTGACTTCAGAGAAAACCACACACCCAAGAGAGACAAAGGGAAATATTTGCTATTTTAGAGTACTAACCATATCACACAATAACCACATCACACAGTAAGTACAGGTGGGCTCTAGAAGTGGTCCATGGAAAGAGAATGAGTTTAAGGAGTTTTCTTTAAGAGCATTCCTTCTAAAAACAAGAAATGGCATCTCCTTGTTAGGAAACAGTAAACCAAGCACTTTGTTCCCAGCTCATAAAGGGTACATGCTGGGCATTTGGGGGTTCACAGCTGTGTGTTTCATGTACACATATGCATGTGGAGGCCGGAAGTGGACAATGGGTATCTTCCATTTGACCTTTTGAGATAAGATTTCTTGCTTAAAGGTTTTCTATGGGTTACAAGAAAAGGAAGGAATTTTTATAATTTCTACAAGTAAAATTATTTAAAGAGCTATTTATAAAAATTGTGTTTCTTATTTTGCTTATCTCCCAATATTGTTTATTTGTAGTACGTTGGCCAAAAATGATTAGGCATAAGTTAGAATTTTCTAATTCATAGATCTGTTTGTCTATAAACACGTGTGCCACAAATTCAGAAGTGTGTCTTCATATATTACATAATAAAATTCACTCAGTATCTTCAGTTAGAATTGATTGGTGCCCATACCAAGTAATAAACTTGCTTTGTAGGTGTTACTAGACTATATATAGATATTAAGTTGGTGAAAATAAATCTAAGATCTGCTGCAGAATGCTGAAAATCATAAAACATTATGTCAAAATAAACGCATAAAAAAGATTGGCTGTATCTCATTTGAATTGTAAAGTTCTTTTCTGTTCTGAAATCCAATTTAACTCAGCAACATGCACTGAACACCTAAAAATGTGAAGTGTCAAAATCAAATCTAATGAAAGTGTTTGCTTTTACATGGGAGTTCTGGATAAAAGCTTGAGGCACACACAGCATTATCAAAGGAACCGATTCTAAAATGCAATCACTTTATAACATCACATACAGCTGGCTCACCAGAGCCCTTGGAGGTTACATGGGTGACTGAATCACTTTCAGGGTGTCCTTAGTAACATCACTGTGACCTCTTAGCCTAAATCCTCTGGGTTCTTCTAGATGGTATCAACCTATCATTCTCATGTTTCCCAAGTATTCTACTATCCCCCACTTCCTGGGTGTTCCTAATGATATAAATAAACACAGGCACCTGTTCGGTAGCAATACTGGCTGTCCTTCAGGCTAGCACAACACCATTGAACGAAGGCGTCAGCATTTACTTCCATTGAAGAATTACTCTCATGTAATAATACTGTATTTTAGTATCTATTCCATGGTCTCTTTTCCCCCAATCCTTTAGGACAAGAACTATAGCTTTCCATTGATGAATCTTCCACTAATTCATGCTTTCTGGTGCAAGCTATGGCCATCTGCTGTTGCTAGTGCAAACTTCCCTAAGTGGACTCCTGGCACAAAAAATGCTACTCTCCTACAAATGATGCTTATGCTGCAGCCACTGTGAACCCTTGAAAGTAAATGAGGGTCAGGTCCCTTATCTACTTATAACTCTTAGAAAAAGTCCAAAGTCTTACTATGTAATATAAAGCCCCTTTTTAGTCGAATCTGGTCCATTTCCCATCTTTCCCTGTCTCCTCTTTCTGATCTACGCCCTCCAGCTCACAGAATTCCTTCACTTCATCGAATAGCCCATTATCTGTGTTGCTTTCCAGCTCTCAATGATCTCATTCCTCCTGCCAGGAACACATTTATTTCCCCCTATCCTGCATCTCCTGAGGTGGAGAAGCAGGGGCAGGCTGATAATGACCATTATCTTCATAGCCTGGTTCACAGGACTGGGTTTTGGAGAAGAAAGTTGCCTCCAAACATCTCAGAAACATCTCAGAAACACCTGACATGGTCTGGAACTGGGAGCAACAGTGTAACTTCTAAGTGGACAGGCAGTGGCAGCCGCTATACACAGATGTCATACAATAAAATTAATTGAAATGTGACGTCCTATAAAGATTAATCTTGTGAGGTCTTCTATATACTTAAAAAAAGAGGAACAAAACCAAACCAGAGATATGTATGTCCACTGCCAAGTACAATTGAACCTCCTTAGCAAAAATAATTCTAGCGAGTGCTCTCTCCCTCTCTGAAGGATGAAGGACTACAGATCTGTCTGCTTGTCCTCATCTATCTTCACACAGTCGTACTATAGAAAAAGAGGGTGTAAAATCTGTGAATGTCATCAGAGAGTATCTTAGGCCCATAGAAATGTCCCTCTATCTTTCTGGAACTATTTCTTGGATGTAGCCAACAATGCATTTTGAACTTATGAAATTTTTTTGTTTCATGTAAAACAATCAATTTCATGAAACTGCTTCCATGTTTAAACATGAGTTTGGGGTAACCTAAATCTGTGTTCTCTGTCTTAATTTTAAAGAAGGAAGGAAGGAAGGAGGAAAGAAAGAAAGAAAGAAAGAAAGAAAGAGAAAGAAAGAGGTTGTAGACAGGACCTTTGTCAAGGTTAAAGAGGAAATACACACATATACCCCTTAAATATAACAGCAGCACTTCTGGATTCAGAATAGATATGAATATCTAGAACAATTAGGACACAACATTTATGGGACAAGTGGGCTGGGCTGTGTTGGCTTGGGCATTAGGGAATGTATCTTAAGAAGCCCACATGGACCAGGCATTGGTGGCATATGCCTTTAATCCCAGCACCTGATCAGCAGAGGAAGACAGATTTCTATAAATTCAAGACCAGAGGCTGACTTTACATACTCAAACATCTAGGACCTAGTTCTCTGCAGGGATGTACGGTGGCCTTAGAGCCGATGGAGGGGTGACAGCAGGCTGAGTCCTTGGCTCGTGGCAGATGACAACTGTGGCAGCAGCCCCGTCAGAGCCTCTGGCCCAGTGACAAACAGTATTTATAGCCCTTTCTGAACAACTCTGGCAAATACAGTGAACTGGCAGCTTCAGAAAGCCTCTTAATGGCTTATTCAGGACCATACAATGAATAATAGGTAGAGACTTGGGACAGAAAAAGTGATTCAGTAAAAACAGTGGTACATTGTGCCATCAAATACAAGAGGGGGAGATCAGGGGGTAGGAAAAGATGGGAAAATCCCCCATGAGCTCATTGGCCTACAACAACCAAGGACTCTGTACCACTGTGACAGCCTATGCCCAGTTGTCTGCAAGAAGACTCCGTACTGGAACAAATGGCCTTTGGTTTGAAGAATATGCCACAGACCAGGAAAAAAATAACTAGACTTCATTGTCTCTGTGCCTTGACAGCATCCTAGAGAGCAGAGCTGGGTTCTGAATTGACTGAGATCTTCCATAAATGGTGTCTAAATGCAGGCTACGTCCAAAACTCCCAGAGAAATTCCTATTATGTACAAGGGATCAGGAATGAGGCAAGTCCCTTGACTGAGCAGAACACATTCTCTGTTCAATGCAATTTTCTATTTCTTGGGTTCAGTGCCAGTTGTGTGTTCTTACAAACCAAAACCCAAAGTACAGAGGTTCAAAAACTAAGCTAGTCCCAGGAAGACGCAGGCATGATGTTAATTAGGGAATTATTTTTATAAAGGCTAGTTAATGGTCAATATGCTACTTGGAGTTGCTGTAGCAAAACAGACTTACATCTTTTATTAAAGGTCTCTATTGACACACACACACACACACACACACTCACTCACAAGAATTAAGAACTGGCAAGACGACTCAGGAGATAAGAGTACTTGCTGCCAAGCCTGATAAAATGAGTTTGGCCCCAGAGCCCACGTGGTGGCAAGAGAGAATGAACTCCCCAAAATTATCAACTGATCTCCACATATAAGCCTTGACATATGCACGTACATGGACACACACATACACCGCTCATCCATCCATCCATCCATCTATACATACATACATACATACATACATACATACATACATACATAACCAGGAACTGGCTGGGATGTAGCACCAGTGACTGTCACTCTGTGGTAATGCTATTCTCAACCTCCAAACATGAAAATAAGTGTATTATAAAATTACCTGGTGTGTGTGTGGGGGGGTACTTTTTACAGTGACTCAGCTCAAAAGCCATCTGTTCAGAGACCTCCACTGCAAAACAAATTTAAAATTCTGTACAGGGCTGGAGGTATTGCTCAGGACTGGACAAAGTGCTTACTCAGCACAACCATGGCACTGCTCACATACAGGTGCTCTTTGACCTACAGTGGGGTAGCATTGTAACATGCCCATCGTAAAATGAAATTGCAGCTGATCACCTAACCAGCTTGGCCTAGCCTGCCTTAGCAAGCTCAAATACTTACCTAACCCACCAGCTGTAAAACCTATTTCATAACTAATTCCTCCTATATAGTGACAGGTCTTGTCAACTAATGAACTATGAAACCATAAAAAACAATATCCAAAGTGCACTGATGACCTAGCTGAGAGAACTCTTGTCAGCATCAGAGGAAAGTATCCCACTGAACACAGCCAGCCCAGATGGGTACCACTTTTGCACTATTACAATCTGGAAGATCCTTAAATTAAGTTACTACAGGATTGGGATCATTTGTTCATACCTGTTCATTCGGCATTGACTTCTCTCTAACACATTCACTTTGCTTAGCTATCAAATTAGAATTTAGGAGTGTACTTCTTCATCCTGTTTGCATTCAGACTCCCAAAGAGAGCAAATGTTTCATCACTGTACACTTGTGCAGGGTTGGCACAGACTAACTCCCTCTGTGACATCTGCCTGCCTGCCTTTCTAACTGCCAAAGAGTACGGTTCAGTTATCTGCAAGCCCAGACAAACCCATATTCATTATAAGTAATGTCAAAATGACACACTGGAATGAAAAGCGCTTTTTAAATCTTTATTTATAGATGGATTGGTAAGTAAATCCATACCTAAAAGCAAAGTAATGCTATCTAAAGCTGTGCCACTTTGAATGCGGCCAATGACATCACTTGGAAGCTTGTTAGAAAAGCAAAACCTGCTTCCCACTAATCTCATTGAATCAGACTAAGGGTAGATCTGAAGCTCTTGTATGATAGGTAAGTTTTAAGATGTGTGTGTGTGTGTGTGTGTGTGTGTGTGTTTTAAATAATGTTGGGGGTGGGTACACATAGATACAGGTGTCCACAAAGGCCAGAGAAGGACATCAGTTCTCCCTGGAGGTGGAGTTATGGGCAGTTGTAAGCTCTCCAAAGTGGATGCCAGGAGCTGACCTCTAGTCCTTAGCAAGAGTAGCACGAACTCATTAGCCACAGAGCTATCTCTCTGACCTTGAATCTGGTTCTCCCACAATGCTTATATCCCTTTAAGTTTTAAAAACTACCTCTGTGGTTTGGGTAAGTCCTCCAAAGGGCTGTGTGGGAAAGACGTGGTCCCCAGCTTTGTATTTGTGGCAGAATTGTCAAGGGACACAATGGTGGGAGGTGTTGACAATGATTGAGGACCGTCCCTTGAAGCAGATTATGGGTCCTGGCCCCTTCCTTTCTCCTGCTTCCCTCTTGCTGAGATGTTCAGCCCCATCACTGGCCTAGAGCAACAGTCCAATCACAGACAGCAACCGCCAAAATATAAGACAAAATAAACCTTATCTGCCACAACAATAAAAAGCTAACCAACATGCCTGCTAGTTGAAAAACAAGTATCAGCTTACAACAAACTATGTCACTGATCTTAACTGAGAAACTTTTACACAGTAATAAAAGAGGAAATAAATTAAAAATAATATAGAGACCAGGGCTTTACTAGGGTCAATTGGCATGTTCTTGCTGGCATATAATTAAATGTACTAGGAAGGCTGGGCATGGTGGTTCATGCTCACAATCCAGTGCTCAAAAGATTGACGCAGGTGGTTTACTGTGAGTTCAAAGCTGGGCTGCACAGTGACTGTCAAACAGCTAGTATTACGTAGCAAGACACCATATTCAAAATAAAACCATTCCCCCAAATAAACAAACAAACAAAATAAAAGCAACAGAGAAAAGGTATAAGATAAATTACATGATTATAATACAATACAAAAGCAGTCTAGACCAGGCCTGCACCTGCCATCACGCTCTATGCTCTGCTCCCCCGATACCTTGGGATCCTTGTTTTCAATGCTCAGTGTCCATAGCTCCCCTTCTTTCCCTAGGGTGATACCCTCAGAGGCTCTAAGAATTATGGTAGCAGATGACTGACCAAGGCAATTCAGAAAATGTGGCCATGAAGGAAGCAAGCAGTGGAGCCTACCGTGATTCAGGTGTCTGATGCAGTCATTGAGAAGCGCGCTGAACTTCTGCTGCTCAGCGGCCTCATGGAAACAGAAGTAGCCGTGTCTGAGGTAAGGCTGCCATAAGTACACCGGGAATGCCTTGGGCAGAGCTACGAAGGGCTGAGAGTTCTTCTCGTTGGACGCTAGAGAAATAATGGAAACAAGGACAGTTTTAAAGCATGAATGTTGCCTTTTAAATACTTATTTGAGTCTGTAAAAGTATCCAGTATGTAACAGAGAAGCATGGGGTTCATCTCAACTCCATCCTACTGCACAGCCAGTCTGTCATTCCCACAGGGATAGTCTACTCCTCTGGGGAGAGAGAGGGTAGAGAGGGGGAGAGAGAGAGAGAGAGAGAGAGAGAGAGAGAGAGAGAGAGAGAGAGAGAGAGAGAGAGACTGCCAAGTCATCTTTCTTAGCTCCCTACTGTTGAAAGCATCCCAAAGACTAACCCATAAGGCTCTCTTCTCATGCACCTGTGGGGCTCACCTGCTCCGTGCAGGTTCCCATCCCCCCAGCTTCTCCCTCCTTTGTGACAAAGCTGAGCAACACTCACTGCCTGAACAGTGTGCTCCTATTCTCACTTGAGTCTGCTTCCGGTGGCACCAGCTCCTGGACCCCATGGCTGAAGTCACTCATGTCATCCTGGCCACCAGCCCATGGCTTATCACAGTCCCTTTACTCTGGTCTGTAATGTGTTCAGCAATCCACTCTTTGGATAACATCTCCTCCCTGGCTGAGTGTGCGTCTCTCCTGGTTCTCATCATGTCTATCCTGACCCCAAACTGTCATTTTTTGCACCTATTACTTAGCACCTCTCTATCTCCCTGTCAAGGGTTGGCGCTTGTCCAGTTGTGTGTCTGGCTCCCCTCTACTTTTGGTCTTTACCCCTCCAAAGGATGTTCATCCATTCTACAGCTTAAAACAATTCCCACAATTCTTATTACCTTCCTTCTTCTCCATCATGCTCTTTTAGAGAAAAATCATTTCACCTTTCACAAGGTGGTTCAAAAGTTACTTCATTGGCACTTGCCACCAAGACAGACTGTATGACCTCTAAAGTTCTCCTAAAATGGCAGTGGCCAGTTTCCATGCCTGGAACCCACTGGAGGGAAGGGTGGGTAGATGAACTCTGCTTCTTCATTCTTGGGGGCACCCTTCTCTGAAAGAGTGGCTCCTAGAAGGTGGAGGCCACATCTGACATATCCTTGTATCCTCAGCCCACGGCAGAGTTGTAGAATCTAGAAGACATTCATCTTCATTGTGTTGAATGAACAGATAAGCTCTGTCAGTCTAAAAAAATTTAGAAGCCCTGAAAAGACAATAAATACTAGGGGCTACAATTCTAGTTCAATGGTAGAGTAGTTGCCCAATATCTGGGTTCAATTCTACAAACACATGTGTGAACACACACACACACACACACACACACACACACAAAGGCCTAACTATTTCTTCAAAATCAATTCTGAGAAACTCATGTGAAACTATGCCTCTCTTCAGAAACCCTACCCAACCTCATCCTTGCATCCTTATCAAATGACATCACACTGGATTAAAAGATTCAACTTATTTCTATAGCCATGGAGAACACACAGGAGGTACAGCATGTTCTGTGAGCACAAATCGCTAGGAAAGGGAGGAAGGTGGGGCCTTCTAAGAGTTGGGAGCACGCTGGGCCTACCAAAAAATGGATCAGAACTAGAAGGGAAACTTTCAGAACTAAGTCAGCTCTTGGAAATTAATAATCCAAGATAAGAATAGAGTTGATTAAGACAAGTACAAAAACCCACCAGTGCCCAGCATAACACCCAGAGCAAAAAAGGAATCAATGTATGTACACACAAACAAATGAACAGGCAGACACCAAAGAGGCTTCCCTTCCTTGTAGTTGTAAGCTCTGTCTTTAATCTGAGCAGGAAGCTTTGAAGAATGAAAACTTCACACATTTCCATTCTCCTTTGGTGTGTGGTATCTCACTGCTCCTAAGTCCTGGCCAATGGGCAATCACCTAAACTACCATATCAAATCTCCTCAGGCATCCTTAAAGAAAGCACTGCCTCCTCTTCTTCCTTCCCTTTCTCCTTCACGCTACATGGAAGGAGCCATAGCTCCAGTATTCACGTTGCTGTTAGAATAACAAGTGCTAATAAGTGCCCAAACTTAACAGAGGAGAAAGCTGGAAGAGCCCAAGTCCTTGACAAATAATGTGGATCTGGCACACTAAAGGTAGAATAGCACTGAAATACTTATATGAAGATAATAACCTTGTGTACTTAGCTTGAATTTCATTGTGCGCAGTAAACCAGATTCTATCTAATAAAATGTCAAATGATTGACTCACAGTAGTAAAGCATGAGGACACTTTTGACAGATTACCCTGGCAGAACATTTCACAGAGATATACATTTATCCATTAGCCTCCAGTGCCTTTCCTAAGGCATTGCTACTGCCATCCTTTTTAAACATGTTCAGATTTGTTATTTTGGGTCGTGGGGTAAATCTGATTAACATGGTTTATGAAGAAGTCTTTGTGCCTTTTCCAAGATGTCACAATTTCATACAAATGACAGAATGTAACACTGACTCTCCATATTCAAAAGCTTCAGTAATCCTACAAAATCCACTCCCATTAGCCTCCAGTTACCTCCCACTAAACCTTCCACAACAATTTTCTACATTCTATCCATCTACGTTTTTTCTGTTGATTTACAAGAATATCACAAATGAACTATTGTAGAATATTCTATTTTTAAAACTCAGCAGGCCACACCATACAATAAAAATAGTCACTGACATTCTGTGTGAGAAGCCCTGAGCTATCTAGGCATGAGTCAGAAAAACTTTATGCTTTTCATTCCTTCTGATATGATTTCATCAATAAATCCCTAAGTGTACTGTCTGTTCTGACAGATTACATTGGAAAGTTCTAGAGAGATTATCAAGAATCAACATGCTGTTATTTTCATTTTTAGCTGCAGGTACACAGCCAATGTGGTAGATAGGTAGGTGTTTGGAGGAATTTTCATGTATTTTCTAGGTAGTGAGTATATAAAATATTGCTTTAGCCTGAATTATTTAGTAATAATTTGATAATCTATTTTATGGTTCATGTACTACCTATAAGTGTATTATTAAAAATACCACACTAAGCAATCTACCTCAGAATAACAATTGATGGGATGATTATATAGTTCTCCATAAATTCTAATGAAATGATGATGCCCATTAATAAGATCCAGGGCTCTCTTCAAGAAAGCAAGTAATGAATGTGTGGTGTGATTTACACAAAGGTAGATGGAGTTATTATATTATGCATAGCTCATGAATTTTTATGAAATGCCCTATTTAGCCTACATAGTATCCATCATTTTCTCTACATAAAAATAAGTAAAATAAATGAGAATAAAAGAATTTTAAAGCTTAAATAATACTTTCAAAAATTTCAAGTTCAAGCCTCCATTTTTAAATTTGGAAAAACAGAAGGTAGAAGTGCTCAGGGCCTGCTACCGTGAAAACATTTGCTAAGCTTCACTGTGGGGGCTACATCCAAATCCACGCCTACAGTTCTCAGGCCAATGCTCTTTCTAAAGCAGTGCTGGGCTCTAGACAGGTGAAGAAAGGCAACACTTTCTTTTATTCCGTAGCTATGAGTTCCTGTGGCATTTATTTAACATGTGCTTACTTTTTGTCAATCTTGAATATCAAATTGAGATAATAATCCCTAACAGGTCAAGACTTGCTTTCTGAAAAATAAAATTGTACATGTCACATGAAATGCCTGGCCTGTGTGTTTCTGCTGTCTTGAATGTTGGTATCAAATTCTACAGTGCATCTCCAAAGTTCTCAGGTACCTGACCAAGAATACACTTTCCAATGCCTGAAACATAGTAACCGCCTATGTGACTCAGTGGATGCAGAACTCATAGAAACTGTTTACTGACAACCACAGTAAACAAACTCCATTTTTTAGCTGAAAATGAAGTGTCAAGATTCAGTACAGGGTTTCCCCACCTTGGCATTACTGGTACCTTAGGCCACCTATCTTTCTTCGGGGTTGACCTGTGCATTGTGAGTTAAAAGCATCAGTGATCTGAGTATCTGTATCACCCACCTTCCAAGTCTCCACCCACTTCCAATGTCCCTGGAAAGGGACGGTTTTCTCTCATTGTATACCACTGGTCTAACTGCACAAAAGTAAGTTCTGGGAAAGGCAGAGCAACTCACCAGTGGGGTCTGGGAAATGCTTATCAGATAAGAGATTATATTCCTCTTCTGAGGTTAAGACCTTGCCTCCTGCTGGAAGAATTCGGCTTTTAGGAACAGCTCCTTTCTGATAGGCCTAAAAAGAAAAAACACAAATGGATGATTTCTTCCAATACAAATATTTTTTAAAATGTCAGAAACCTTTAAAAAAAATCTGGACACAAATTTCCAGTGATAGACTCCCCTACACTATGTCATTTAGGATCATTTATTTATTTATTAGTTTGCATTCTTGCTGTTTTAAAGGGTTTTTTTTTTTAAAAAACAAAACAAAACAAAACAAAAAAACCAAAACTTCTTTTTGATGGTCACTCCCACAACAGTATACCAGAGTCCCTAATCTCAAGGAGACTCCCAGAAAAATGGATACCGGTAACATCTCTGTCACATTCACGACTCTGACTCATTCTGATAACCACAAGGTTGACAACCTCTCTCTCTCTCTCTCTCTCTCTCTCTCTCTCTCTCTCTCTCACACACACACACACACACACACACACACACACACACACACACTCTGCACAAAGTGCTCAGCTGATGTGGGCCACATAAGATACTGAGCAACTCTGTGGAACACATAACTACAATGACAGTTACCATAGTTTCACCAAAAACACAAAGATGTTGCCATAATAAATGTGCAGTCATTTGCCCTCAGATATGGATTTTTGGCAGCGAAGTCATTGGTATGTAAATACAGTTTTATGACATCAGAAGACATTCTGGCCCGCAGATAAGACATTCTGCTAGCTGGGAAACCCAAATGACATCCAGTGCCCTGCTAAGTGCCTAGGCCCACATGCCCCAGGGACAAACAAATGAGATGAAATGCAAGTGTGTGCATCCGATGGGCAGGCTGGTTGTCAAGACAGATTATTGATAGTAGTAACTTGGGGGCTAGTTGAGAATTGAAACCAAGAAGCTGTGGGACCCAAAATCTAAAGTGTGCCCTTGGGAATAACTAAAATAACATTGATCTGGGCAACAGACTCAAAATAACAATAATATATTCTCCATCTGTAAGACTATGCCTGGAGAGACCCAAACAAAACAAACACTCAGAGTAATACAAAGCTTGTCTTAATACTTAGAAGAACCACTAATCAGTCAGGACCCAGAGCATAACAGAAGAATCTATATCTGTGTGAATCTGAGACAGTGTCAAGTACTTGGTTCAGACAGGACTCAACTGTGAATTTGTAGAATAAGCTTCTAAACATGTTCTATCATTTGATCCTCAGGAAGGCACTATGAATTAGATATCATCTCCCTTTAACAAGTGAGAAAAATAAAATTCACAAAGATCCAATAATGTGGAATGACCTAGTGGTGACAGATTCTGGACTCAGCAAATGTGAGGGAAGTGGACAAACTATGAAATGAGAATGCTTCGGTGTTCCTGTGCTCACCACCAAAATGGACTCTCAATAAAATGACAAGATACTAATAATAGTTAATGTCTAACTCTTTCAAGTGATTTATATTTACTTTATGTGCATTGGTGTCTAGCCTACATGTATGTCTGTGTGAGGGTGTTGGATCCCCTGGAAGTGGAGCTACAGACAGTTGTGAGCTGCCATGAGGGTGTTGGAAATTGAACCCAAGTCCTCTATAAGTGCTCTTAACCACTGAGCCATTGCTCCAGCCCCTAATTAATGTCTAACTCTTACATATGATTTTAAGAACTACTTCTATAAATTAGCAAACAAGACCTTGTTATAATGTCCAACAATGATGACAAACCACATGAGCTTGTCATTTAAATACCCAGGTGGATTTTAGAACTATTTAATCATTATTGAATACTTTCCAAAGCTTTATAACCTAAACAAATTACTTGAAAATAATGAGCAAAGAAAAGAATAAATATCAAATTGAAGGAGAACATCTTTAAAAGTTAAAAAAAAATATATCAAAATGTAATTTACAAAGAAATTTTATTTACTGTTAAATATAGGTGAAAAAACTCAATAAATCTGGGCTGGGGAGATAACTCAATGGTTAAGGGCACTGGCTGTTCTTTCAGAGGATCTCAGTTCAATTGCCAGCACCCAAGTGGCAGCTTGCTATTATCTATAACTCTAGTTCCAGAAAACTGGACACCTTCATACAAGCATACATATAAACACCAATGCACATAAAATAAAAATAAACAAAATTATTTTTAAAAAGAAAAACTCAAAAAATCTAATAACAAGCTCTCTCAGTTATCATATCAACAATCGCTCTGTTCTGGACTAAACCATGAGTTGGCCATATGCTCAATGATTCAGTTTTATTTCATTTTAAGTGACTACACCTGCTATTCTGAGACAAGAAAATTGAGCCTACAGGAGATAACTTATTTTTTAGCTAAAAAGACATATATCTGATAACTGTCAAAGATGTAATTCAAAGTCTATAATGTTAACTAGCCATTGAGATATTGTACCTTACTTCAGCCTTCTTAGAGGACATTATAAGATGCCTATGAAAAGCCTATAATAATTTGTCACTATTGTTTGTAACGTGTTGACAATTAGGGCTGTGGACTGAATGAAATCCTAATACAGGTGAGCATTTCAAAGGGCACTTGAGACTGAGTCTAGATGAGAAAAGCATATAGTATAAGGTTTCAAAGGATCTGCTGGGATCGTTTGAGCTCACACCTCAGTTCAGCTGAGGCTCAGAGACAGATAAGTCTCTTGTTCATAGTTTACTTCTACACAACTTGATTTAAACTTTACATTTCCAAATTCACTGCTCAATGTTCGTCCTGCTCTAGCTGAACATAGCCTTTCTAGGAGAGAAAAAAAGGCAGAGACATTAAAATCTGAAGTCCTCCAGGTCTAGATGGTTTTCTTACCTGGCCTCAGTTTTCCCTTTGTACAGATAGACAAGACAGATAATGAGGGGAAATCTAACTGAATAAAAATCCCTATGTTTAAGTGAAATAAAGTATTCAGTGCTCTAAGCTTGTAGGAACCTTTGCAAATGAATGCACTATCTCACTGAATAACTAAATCCTCAGCCATGCATCATCTGTGATGCTTAAGGTGGAAAGATACTGAAACTGATCCAAGGGAGCAGTGGCAAGGCAAGGGCTGAGAAAAACCTTGAGGTTCAATGATTGATAAATGAAAATGTTCCTACACCAAACACAGGTCATTTAACACAATGTATTCCCACACTCGTCTGCCATCACTTTCCCCAAGTTTATCTTTTCCCTAGACTACAAGCATGTGTCTGATTAACTACAAGTCATTCAGATCCATACAAGACATTTGGCAGACAGTAGATACTCAGTAAATATCTATTAATTGAGACAAATACCCAATCGATCAATTAATTGCCAAGGCCAGGGTATGCCAATGAACACATTCAAAGTTTTCAGAACATTGCAAGAACTGGTAGTAACATGGGCATATCATACCTCTTTGTTCTCATAGCTTTCCACAGCAAAATCATTTTTAACCACAATGTATCTGTCCTTCCATTTCCTGATATCTTCAGCAAACTGTGAGAGCTCACCTTCATACAAAACAGTTCCTGGCTCCAATGGTGGCTGAAAGAAGATGAATATGATTAATTGTCACAGGGGATAATATACCTTGATAGCACTACATTATTCACAATATGCAGGGAATGATGATTGGCAACAGTCTTGAGGAAATTGTTGCTTTCTTTTAGATATCACAAATTCCCCTTCCTATTACTTCAAAGAAAATGCAGACACTTGTTACATGGTATCTTTGTGATTTTATTTCCCTCTATATGGATTAGGAATAAGAGCATATGGTAGAAAGACTGTCCTCTGCACGCATGTGGAACTTAATAAATGCTTGACAAACTGTAGGCAAGAATGAGTGAGGCTGTGTAATGAGTTCACATACAGCTGTCTACTGTAACTCACTGCTGTACCTCAAGGTTACTTCTAGAATCAGATACTGTGTTTCTATTGTTCTGGTTTTGTTTCTGTTGTGATAAAAATACCTTGACTTTCTAAAGCAACTTTTAGAATAAAAAGGTTGTTTGGCTCACAATTCCAGGCCACAGTCCATCATTTCAGGGAATTCAAGGTGGTATTCAAGCCGATTACATAAAGTCCAGTCAAGAGCATAGAGAATAAGCACACGGATGCTTGCTGGCTTGCTTGTTTTCCCCCTCTTGCATGGCTCAGTGATGCTGCCCATGATAGAAGGTTAGATCCTCCCATGTCAATCAACTATTTAGACAATCTCCCAGAGGCATAGTGTGGTGGTCTGAAGGAGAATGAGCTCCTCTGGGAGAAACAAACATTCATATGTTTGAATACTTGGTCCCAGATTGGTGGAACTGCATGGGAAGGACTAGGAGGTGTGGCCTTGGTGGAGAAAGTGTGTGACTTTGAAGTATGTTAAAGAGGGCTTTGAGCTTTGAGGTTTCAAAAGGCTTACACCATTCCAGGTTTCTATCTTTCTCTGCCTGTGGTTGTATCTCAAGATGTGAGCACTCAGCTAGTGCTTTAGTGCATGCCCTGTCTGCTCCCATGTTTCCTGCCATGACAGTCATGAACTTTAGCCCTCTGGAAGTGTGAGCCCAAACAAACTCTTCTATAAGTTGCCTTGATCATGGTGTGTTATTGCAACAATAGGGAAGTATCCATGATACATGGCCACAAGCCAACTTGATGTAGAAAATTCCTCATTGTTTCTCTCCAGGTGATTCTAAGTTGTATCAAATTGACAGTTCTGCCAGGTGTGGTAGCACATGCCTTTAAGCCCAGCACTTGGGAGGCAGAGGTAGGTGGATCTCTGTGAGTTCCAGGACATCCAGGGATTATAGAGAAACCTTGACCAACAAATCATAATTGACAGTTCAAAGCAACCATCTATACATCACATCTTTTCCAAAAGCAGTGGGGACCTAGGCTGTGAACATTGTACCCATCTTCCTGATTTTTCAGGAGTGTACATTTGGTTGAAGAACAAGACAAGCCAGCAACCATCAGATACTGATGTATGTACTCAGGAGCATCTCTTATCAACCCTGATATATATGCTACAGAGGCATTTCTGTTAGGTTCCTCATTAGCTCTTTATTAAGTTTTCTGGATAAGGAGAACACTTACCCTTATTTGCCTCACAGTTTCCATATTATTGCAAAATATAGGAATGTGCTTCCTGTGTTACCTGCCACTGACATTACATTAATTTCTGTCTGTTAAACAAACAAGTTGCCTTCAAAACTCATCACTTTACTTCAATGCAATAAAATATATATATGATTCATATGGAGGAGAGAGGTTCATTTCTTTCAAGACTCATTTAAGGGATGAAATATATTTCATTCTGAATTCCAGGGCTTAAAGACTGTCCTGACAGATAATGAGGCAACCTCTATTTTGCCTATTAAAAGACAAAAAGGACCTCACTTGTCTCTTTAAATGAAGCTGAGAGCAACTTTATAGTCCTTATGAGTCGCTCTTCTCACACTCAGGCCACTTAATCAAAACTGTGGTTCCCTGCTAGACTTACTGTGTCTCTGGGTTCTGGAAACAGAATTTGCACTGGTTTTGCTTAAGGCAGGAGTCTGTTGCCCAGGATGGTCCCAGTTCCTGGGATCCAATGATGTTACTTTCAGTATCTCCCGGGGGCTGAGTTTACAGCCACAAACCACCACACTTGTTTGCATTCTTTTCTTTTCTCTTTATGTATGTGTTTTATGCAAATAAGCATTTCCCCTGTGTGTGTGCACCACACGGGTACTTGGCATTCACAAAGGACATGGAGGGCATCAGATCCTTGGGAACTTGTGATCTGGAGGTCTGGATTTTGTGAATCACCAAACCTGGAACTAAACTCAAGTCCTCTGAAAGAGCAACGGGTGTTCTTAATTGCCGAGCATCTCTATAGCTCCAGAACGTTCATCCTTAACATGCTCCCTAAATTCTGAGACTGTTCTGTAGGATTCCATGCTGTTAAATTCTCTGGTTAACTGGGCCTCTCAGCAGTCACTGACCCATTCATTACTCCATCGTTTTTCTCTTGACTCATTTCTCCTGTGCCTCAGGGTGTTTCCCCTCAGTGTTTTTTATCTGGACTCTCTCCTCTTTAGGATCTGCAAATGTTGCTGAGGCCGATGATTTTACCCTCTGTCTCTGTCCTTCCTCCATCACACTTCAGGATATTGCTCTTGGTTATAAAATAACAATCCTACCCTCCAACTGTCTCCTGGGCTCCAGGTCAGAACAACCAACCACCTGGCCAACATATCTACAGATGCATGTAAAATCACCACTACCACCACCACCACCATCATCATCACCATGTCAGGAGCTAGAGAGCTGGCTCAGTGATTCAGAGTGACTGCTGCTCTTGTAGAATCCAAATTCAGTTCCCAGCACCCACATCAGGTGGCTCACAGCTGCCTGTAACTCTAGCTCTAGAGAACCTAACACCATTTCTGGGTTTCTTAGGCATCTGCACTCATGTCTCATGCACACACACACTCTTAAAATTCTGTCACTTTATGTGGTTTGAATAAAAATAGCCCCTACAGGGAGTGTCACTATTAGGAGGCGTGGCTGTGTTGGAGGAAGTATGTCTTCTTTTCCTGCTGCTTGCAGATCAGGATGTAGAACTCTCAGCTCCTTCTCCTACACCATGTCTGCCTGTGCTCAGCCATGCCTCCCCCCATGACAACAATGGACTAAACCTCTGAACTGTAAGCCAGCCCCAATTAAACGTTTCTCTTTATCAGAGCTGCTGTGGTCATGGTGTCTCTTCACAGTAATAGAAACCCTAACAAAAACACTCTGTATGTGGTACCCTGTCCTGGGACTTCCCATCACACTTAAAATCAAGCCTTTACAGTGGACCTATAGGCTCTGGTCCCTACCTGCTCTCAATCATCCACGGTCTGCCACTTTCCTTCACTCTCAGAGCTCCTAGCAGGCTGGTAGTCTCAGGACTGGGAGGGGGGGGTCTTTTCACTTCCTGATTTATCTCCTTGAGATATTCTTTCTACATCTATTCACCATTTCTTCCTAGTTCATCATCAGATGCAATGCCACCTCCACAGAGGGCTTTCTTCCCAACCAACTTTCTCTGAAGAAGACTCTCGCTTCATTTTTCTCTGTAGCTTTTATCATTACCTCTCCATCACCTGCTATCAATCTCTTCCATTGTTTATTGTCTGTCTCCTACATTTAAACATAAACTCCAGGAAGGTAGGAAGTTTGTTTTGAAACACACATACCAGATCAAAGACGGTTCAGAGGAAATCATATTTGATTGTTGCCCAAAACAAATCTAATCACAATCTTTTTTTAGACTGAACTTTAGAACATTGAGTTAAATTTCCTGGCATCAAAACACCAATGAGAAAAAAAAAAACATATTTAGTGAGATGTGAATTCTTCTACCTTGCTTTTCATATAGATCATACAATATACAAGAAATCATATGTTCTCACATCAAGACAGTATTTTTTAAGCATAAAATTATTTTAGTGGGGCAGGAGAGATGGCTCAGCAGTTAAGAGCACTGACTGTTCTTCTGGAGGACCTGAGTTCGATTCCTAGCATCCGCATGGCAGCTAACAACTGTCTGTAATTCCAAGATCTGACACCTTTATACAGTTATACATGCAGGCAAAACACCAATTCACATAAAATAAAAATTATTTTAGTGTAGTTTTAAAAACCTGTAATCCAAGTCATTGAAATATTAGCATCTCTATCCATTTCTCCAGTGAGAAATGGATATAAATCAAATATCCACGGGTTACCTTGGTCCTCAGGAATTGTGAGGTCAAATCTCTTTGCTGCTCCATCTCACTGCGCACATGATTACAGAAAGCCACCGAATATTGGCGGCTGTAGTAGGGACTGAAGTTTTTAAGAGACGCCTCAGTTTTTCCTGGAGAAATACAAAAATTAAAGTTTCCAAATGTAGCATGCCTCACAGAATAGACATCAAATTACTTTGACTCCCTTCCCCCCACACACACATCTCCCAAACACTGTTGACCAGGATCTGTTACCAGCCTGTATTCCCTGGGAATGCTGCTACCTGCTACACTTGCTTAGAATGCTCTCTCAGCCTGTAGTATCTCACACTCTAAGGAGCTCTGTGGCCCCAGGGACCACTGGGGGCCAGAGGAGTCTTCTTCCGTGTACATTCTGCTCACTGCTAAGACTGTAAGCGTAGTCTATCTTGGCTCCTATCCATGCTAGCTCATTGTGTATTCTCCACAGGACGGTGATCCCAGACTCCACTCTTCCAAACTCTGTCTACAAATCTCTTATTTTTCTTTAAGACCTGAAATTGAGCCTCAAGTCTTTTGCCTCCACAGTCCTGGATAAAAACACAGTACTGGGTGGGGGGATAGTTCAGCTGGAAAAGTGTTGGCTATGCAAACACAAAGGGTATAGATCCCCAACATCCATGTGAAAATTCTGACGCTGGGAGATGGAGGCAGGGGGATCCAGGAACTTGCTGGCCAGCAAAGAAGGTAAATTAGTGAGGTTCAGGTTCAGTGAGAGACCCTATCTCAAGAAAGAAAGAAAGGAAGGAAGGAAGGAAGGAAGAAAGAAAGAAAGAAAAGTAGAGAGCTACTACTAGGAAATCACTTGATAACAACTTCTGGCCTCCACACACTTATTGTAGGTGCACACGCATAAAGAGAGGGAAGGGAGAGATGGAGGGAGGGAGGAAGAAAAGAGACTTATGCTCCTATGTCCCTAGTTTAAGAGGCTTTTGTGATGTAAAGTGTCATATGATTGCCATGAGGTAAAGGGAGGATCTGACTTAAAAGTCTTGAGACCTGGACTGCGGACCCCACTCTGTGTTAGCAATCATCATCTAACCTCAGCCAGCTCCCTTAGCTTGCCAGGCCTCCTGTCCCTGATAGTAAAGGGAGGGAGATTAGGTCCACATTGTTCTTTGAGTTCAGGTGACATTGAAGCATAGACCTAAAGGTACAACTCTATCACCACACTGAGCAGCAATGATGTTGTGGTCTCTTGATACTAGGGGTGAATTTTGCTATTGATCATGTAGGACCTGTAGTTGGGGGAAGGGAAAAGATCCAGTTGCCTTTTGGACCCTTGCTTAGCTTGGAGGCACAGGAAAGAAAGGGTGGAAAGTGTTCTGAATCAGATCAGAAAGCCCCTTGGCATCTGATACTTTTTCCCAAGTATCTATCACCATCTATTCAGACAAGCAGTTGCAACATGGAATAGGCAGGACAGGAGGCGGAGGGAAAAGCAGCCAAAGATAACTTTCCAAAACCTTTTTGAAATTTTCTTCATGGGAGTCTTGGCTTCACTTTTGTTTTTCAAATCTGATAGTTTAGTTGACAGAGAAATATTAAAATATAACTTATTGGCAAGATTTGCACAATGCTATTATGCATGTAAAATTTCAGAAATAATTGAGTAATCTGGCCAGGTATATGAAGATGTTCAGTAGGAGAACCATGAGTCCTATAGCGTCCTATTTGTATGCCTATGAAAACATAGCTAAACACCCACATGTACAAATATCCTATAGACATGCCTACTGGGGCATTTTTTGTTCTTGTAATATGTATGAGAAAAGGGAGTTCTTTTGTATTCCCTTAATAAAATGACATTTATGGGTTATATTTATGGGCTTTAGTAATTATTACTTGTAAGGTCCTTTGAGACCCACTAATAATAGATTCTGTAGAAATGCAAATAAAAAGCCCTATAATTTGAATTAGGCATGTTTTTGCTTGCTCCCTGAGTTTATGTTATTACAATTAATTGGTATTTGCATAATACTTCAATATACTCAGGCTTTATAAAGCATCTAATTGGTTATTATTTTATTAGCTTTTATTACAACACATGAGTAGTAATCCTATATCCTTGTCTATAATTTTCTTACATAGGAGTGGAACATCTTTGAGAATTCTCACAATGAGAGTGGGTCTGATTTTATAGAAACATGTAAATTATGAGCAAAATTTGCCCTTTAATTCCAGCCAAGTACTGTTTGGTATGTCTGAAGAGTACCATGCTAATCACTGATGCTAATTTTGTTCTCTTACAAGCACTAGAGTAAAATGAAAAAAAAGGTGGCTGTTCTTTTATAATGATTTCAGTGACACTACCTCGCTAAGACTCTTGCAGGTATCCCCTGATCCTACCAAGATGCCTTAATGTCACTCTGGGATTTGGATCTCTACATAAGGCATCATCAACTCACCACCACCAAGTCATATTTACAAAGGAAAGATTGCAGTTGTTTGCATTTTCTCATTGACTGGTTCAAATGCAAATAAGACAGCTAATAGCATCATAAGATCTAAGAAGAAAAGAAACCAAAGCTAGTCTGCAAATGCATCTATCTAGACATTAAATTAAACTTGTCTGGACCACCGTAGGAGCACCCAGTGTAAAGACTTTAAGGATTAAAGCAAAGTCTGGGGTTGGAACAAAGCACCAGTGTGGCAAGAGACATACTCTAGATAGAGTCAGACAGAGTAGCTCAAGTATTTCTGCCATTTGCTGGCTGTGTGACCTCCTATAGGTACATTTTCTTCCTTCTCACATGAAAAAGGTAGGAGCCTCACAGAATTATTGATCACACAAAGTAACATGTAAAGTACATGGTGCAGTTGCTGGCCCACAGTTAGCCAAAAGTGACTTAGATGTCGGGGTGATGGTAGCGATAAAGCTCTTAGCCAAGTACCAGGGGAGATTCCTCAGGATGAACTAATAAATTGAATGGGGGGAGGCAATTTGTCTATTGTACTCTTGAGTGGACACATCTTAGCTTGCAGAATTGAGAGCCGCAGCCCCACCCACTGCAAGCCTGAAACAAATATTACCCACATCTCCACAGATGTTTTGGCTTAAGATGACCTCTGTATGTTCCTGAGTTAAAAATCAACTACATAATGCCTAGCATGGTGGTGCATACCTATAATTCCAGTACTTAGCCATCTAATGCCAATATGGCCTAAAAAGTGAGGCTCTGTCTCAAAAAGAAAAACCCTCAACTCCATAGAACATTAACATTAATCAACTGAAATATTAACAAGCATAGTTAATATTTATGTGACATTGAACCCCAATAATACCACAGACAGTGAGAAACCCCCATCACAAGTTTTTATGAGGAGTAAATGAAATATTACACACATTAAAAAAGGTATTTAGAACAACAGTATCTGACCATTGGCTAACTAATACACTTTAAAAGTATTATTTAGTATTTCTTTGTGAAAACATTTAAATAAGTGAATCAGCCTTTAAGTGCCCTCAAAACAAACTCTGTGGAAAACAGCTCACTTTCCAGTTTTCAAGATTCCAAAGTATTGGATTTCCCTCATCTCCTTGCCCCTCAATTCAGAGTGACATTCTCCTTTCTGAAGGTGTCACAAGCCACATCGCTGGGGCTTCCAGCACAAGGAGGCCAATGGGTCACAGGAAGACTGGATTCAGTGGGAGGGCTTCTTCTCCATCTGGAATATCAACACTTGTGACACAGGCACAATTCTGTTAACCCTACTCGGTGGCTCAAGTCTGTGCTGGCCATCATATTGCAACAATATCCCTTGGTGCAATACTCACTAAAACCAAAAAATACCTGTTCCACACCTCTCACCACAAAGCTCAGCTTCTACCGAAAAGGCATTTGTGGGTCCTATGAAAACCATTTTCATACTCACAGTCTCAAAATCTTGATATTCATTCAGTTCCCTTCTCTCCGATTCCTAGGTTCAATCAGATCCTGGCACTTTTCCTTCTACACTATTTCAAGTTTTATATTTTTTTAAATATACATTTGTTTGTGTGAGTACATGCATATGTGTGCACATGCTCCCAGAGAGCAATAGAGGGAGGGTATCAAAATACCCTGGAGCTGCACTTTAGACAGTTAGCAGCTTCATGGTGTGATTGCTGGGAACTGAACTCAGGTCCTTTGGAGGGCAGTGAGCATTCCTAACTGCTAAGCCATTCTTCAGCTTCTTTGCACTACTTCTTGAATCCATCCCCTTCTCCCTACCTTGACTCTAATACTTATTGAACCTTTATTAATTCTCAGCATCATAAGAATCTCTTAATTTGCTCTGTGCAAGACGCATGGCAAGATTAAATACTTAGCTCTCTACTCTAAAACATGAACAAAAATGTACAGAGCAGAAGAGACACAGATTTCTAAAGACTGTAGAAGCACATTTATGGAGTAGCAGAAGATTCTAAGAAGTGCCGGGGTCTAAAATGATGGGACAGGAGAGGCAAAGACAATATGGCTGTCTACTGGGACCCATGCAAGATAAAGCTACCATGCTAAACTGAGGGTCTGACCTGGAGAAGAGTTTCCCAGCATTGAGACTGTTGGGACATTCCTTTTAAAGCTGTAAGATATAGACCTAATAATTACAAAGGTCACAGATCTCTGGGTCCTGGCCTGCCAAGTTCCAATGACATGGAGCTGTCACACCATGGTATAACATCCCTCAACAGTTCCCTACTGTCTGTAAATGTTCAGTTTGCCATGGAAGGAACTCAACCCACCTGTCTTGTAGCACAATACTTCCACCTAAGTATTAGGTGTATACTTAGCCAAACCTTGCCCAGTGTATATTATCTATTCCTTGCCAATTCCTTTCTCTCCAGAAGAGTTCCATCATTCATTTTCACACTCTTCAAGCTCAGAGGCCAAGGCCAACCCCAAAAGGACCCTTTTCAGATCTGGCCAGTTGGAAACAATCTCACCACCTTTAGCATTCTGCCACTTTTGCTACAACTGTGTAAATATGCCTTTTCTCTCCTCCAAGGGCATACTGTATTTGCATACTCCACAAATATTTGGTGAATGGATGGGAGAACAGCTGAGTAAATATAGAAGACTAAAGAAAAGCACAATGCATAATAATAATGAAAGCATGCTATCATTCCAGGAAGGAAGGTTTGGGTCTTGATTATTACTAAAGGTAGACACTCATGAAGCCCAATGCATATTTGTTTACAGAAATCAAAATCTTATAGGTTAATTCTTTTTAAGCTTTTAAATAAGTTTTTCCCATGAAAGTATTTGAAATGATTAGCAATCACTTCTTGGTTTGTTTGATTTGATCAGTCTAAAAAGATGATAGACATGTAACAGTCTGGCTGAAATTTATAGAAAGTCTAAAGAATCTGAATTTGTGTGTTTTCTCATTCTAAAACAGTGGTTCTCAATCTGTGGGTTACAAGCCTTTGTGGGGATAGTCAAACCTCCTTTGAGTTGCTGAAAACCATCAGAAAACACAGATATTTACACTACAATTTGTAACAGTAGCAAGATTACAGTTATGAAGTAGCATTGAAAATAATTTTATGGTTTGGGGGGTCACCACAACATGAAGAACTCTATTAAAGGATTGCAGCGTTAGGAAGGTTGAGAACTACTGGTCTAGAAGGTTCTTTGAAAGATAGTGCCCACAGCCACAATGGTTCACTCAAATCTATTTACCAGTTACTGGGTCTCTGTTCTATCAAGATGTGCTTATGTGCTTATGGTAGGTGAGGCTTCCTTCTCCACTCTTACTGCTCTTAGTCAGGAACTAGAAATACTCTAAAATCTTGACAGAGGGGGAGTTTCCTCTATTTCAATTCCTCTTAGAAAACTAGTTCAAAAGAAAGAGATACAAGAAATTAAAGCACCATTGCATCATGAAACACAAAACAACTCCAATACTAATTTTGTTGTATTCTTTCCTAATCTTTTAAAATGATATTAACGTTTTTTAACCATTGTCATTTAGTTTCCATTTTATCTGTGGCTTTTCCTGTAACATGGAAAACCTCATTGTTTTAAAGATGTTCGTTCTCAATTAGGAAAGATAAAAGTATAGATATCAAAAAAAAATTTAACATGATGACTATTTCACTGGGACCTGAGGTGAGCCACAAAATGAAGAGAAAACTAAGTGGGCTTTGGAACAGCTTCTTAAGACCTGATAAGGTAGCAGGTAAAGATTAATTTTGGTAAACAGGAAAAATGCCTCCAAAAATTTTAATAACTTTAAGATATAATATATGCCAATGTATATTTCTCTTGGGTTTCTGAAATTGTTGAGATTTATAAGTCCTCATGAATTATAGCATCAGCTATGATCTTGGGTTGCTAAGCACCATAACTTTACACCTTAGGGTAGAAAATTGGAAATCCCAATTCACAATACAGAGGTGCAAAAATCTAATTACATACAATGATGCCCAAGGACTCTCTTTCTTCAAGTAAATGCCTTAGAGAATGAGGATAAATTGGATTCTCCATAATTGAAGTAAAGACAGAGAGGGAGGAAGTGGGGAGGGAGGGGGGAGGGAGGGAAAGGGAGAGAGTGGGGGGGGGAGAATGAGAACACATTTATTACTGGTGCTAGGTGACAGGCTTTTTAACAGACTCCACTAGGAAATGGCAGAATGATTCATGGGCAGCCTTGAGTCTGCAGATTCCATGGGCTTCATGCAAAAACTCCACCATGAGGTAAAAGGTGAGAGGTTTATAAACTAACTTAAGCTCTGTATGATTTACTTTGGAGGTTAATCCACAAAGAAACATGCAAATATATCTATGCTTCCAGGAGCTTACATCAAGCATATTAAAGTCACCAGAAATCACTCAAGGTTTAGTACACATCTGGATTAAAAGCAAGTGTATCAGGAATAAATAATACAACCCAGTTTCCTGGGTTTCCAAACTCCCATTCGGAGGTCCAAAATGGTGAGGACAGTTTGCAATGAACTTGCCCTCAGACTATTAGAGACCCTGATGTTTCATAATCGCTGTCCTTAGAGCAAGCTCTCACATCTTGTAATGTGGCAGCAGAGCTCAGTTTTTTAAAGACATGTAGATACTGTCTAAGGGAACAAGAGCCAGCTCCAACGAAGAGACAGAAGCAAAAGCAGGATTTTCTGCAAAGGACCACAGCAGCTGAAGTAAAGGAAGGGCCCATCGGCAAAATATATTTGCAACACAACAGTTCTTGAGCTAATACAAATGAGCAAAGCAAAAGACAGTGAGAGTGAATACGTTTCAATTACTACCTCATTCTGCAGAAAAATAAAAGCTTCACTTTGGCCAGCTTGCGCAGGTTAAGATGGAATCTGGAACAGATGTATAAAACTAACCTAGAGTCTGGTCTGGATTCTGGCTTTGTTGTTGTCTTTAAGTATTGCTAGAAACACCTATACACACACCTGTACACACACACACACACACACACACACACACACACACACACACACACACGTATACACACACATACACACACCTTTCTTTAGCCATAGTTAGGTGGAAGTGATAAAGTGGTCCTTGGTTTTGCTTTTTGGTTTTTTTTTTTTTTGGTGTTTTTTTTTTTTTTTTGCCCCTCTTCATTTGAATAAAGTGCTTGGAAAATATCAAGATTTCTCTTTACCATTTCTCACGCTTTAGCTTCCAGTGTCTCGTGAAACATCTGATGCCAAGAGAATAAATCTTATTTATTTGGCCACTTCTCTAAGTTGCCTAATGTCCTCCAAGGAGTGAGAAAGAATTTAAACTGCTCTGACAGTCGATTTTCCAGACATTACAAGGAGAATAATGCTTTTGTTCATCACACAACTTCCTCTGGACTAAGGACAATATTAGTAAAAGTCAGGTACAGAGAAGATGAGATCCTCTTGGATGTTTGGATGGGTCTAATTACAATTAGTAAGACTTTTATGTACGTCTTCCATCATAGGCTTTCAAAGAATTCCAAAATCATTACAATATTATTTGCAAATGAATGCAACATGCACATTTTAAAAAGTCAGACCAGGCTCAAAACAAAGGAGAAATGAAGCCTCGCGATATCCCTGATTTCTCATCTAACTCAGCGAAGTCCTGTGCTACTTCTTTGCTCTTCTTTTAAACTCCATCCTTCTTTTTCTCTTTTCCTGTCTCCACACTGAAGTATTTTTAATAACATCTTTTATGGTTGGTTAATTTTTTTACTTTAACTTTTATTTTATGTGCACTGGTGTCAAACCCCCTGGAACTGGAGTTACAGGCAGTTTTTAAGCTGCCATGTATGTGCTGGGAATTGAACCCAGGACCTCTGGAAGAGCAGCCAGTGTTCTTCACCACTGAGCCATATCTCCAGCCCCACTGTTCAGAAGTTTATCAGTTACATATACTTTGTATTTTCTGTCTCTTCTGTCTCAGGGATCTATGCGAGGCTGGTGAGATGGCTAACTAGGAAGTGTCCCTTGTTCTGAAAGTCTGGGGACCTGAGTTCAAATCCCAAGATCAATATAAAGGTGGAAGGAAAGAATTGCGTCTACAAAGTTGCCCTCTGACCTCTACAGGCACCATACCATATACAGAATCCCCAACACACACACACACAGAAATGTATTATTTGTTCAAGAATCTATGTCATTAATGTGAAAAAAAATATCTATAGGTATCTGCTTGGGGTTCAGTATGCTTATATTTGTTCATCTAGGATAAGGGTGACAATAAAAAGGAGGCACTAAGCCAGGCAGTGGTGGCACACGCTCTTAATACCACCACTCAGGAGGCAGAAGCAGATAGATTCTCTGTGAGTTCGAGGCCAGCCTGGTCTTCAGAGCCAGTTCCAGGGCAGCCAGGGCTACACAGAGAAACCTTGTCTCAAAGAACAAAAGAAAAAGAAGGAGGCAGTGAAAAAGAAGAGGAAAATGTGACCCTAACAAACTCCATGAGAAACTTTGTAGAACATTCAACATTTCTGCGGGCCAGCCAACATTCTGAAACTGTTTACAAGTCTAATAGAGTACTTGCTGATAAAAATTATTTTCGCGGCCTGGAGAGATGGCTCAGTGGTTAAGGGCACCATCTGCTCTTCCAGAGGACCCGGGTTCGATTCCCAGCACCCACATGGCAGCTAACAACTGTCTGTAGTTCCAGTTCCAGGCAAACACCAAGGCAAATAAATAAATAAATAAAGTTTAAAAAAAATTTATTTTCGCATGCCTTAATTTATAAGATTTGAGAACTGCCAAAATGATTCAGACTGGCTGGCTACTTGAATTTAGCAGATGCCAAATCTCTGTATGCAGCTTCTTTGATAGCAACCCAAACATCACTTAAAACGGAATCTGACTGATGGCAGTAAGGGTTACGGCATAGCGCAGACATCAAACTTTATTTCTTAGAAACTCAATAGATGCCAGCTCACTAATCACTGAACGTACAATTTCCTGAGTGATACCACACAAAAGTGTCATGTGTGATGCTGTAAAAAGAAGACAGGAATTGTTTAGAAAACTCCTAAAGTGTTAACTATTTAGATGACAGAAGACCATCCAAGATCGCTTCCTTTTCTATGAAAATTGCAAACGAAGTTCATAGGGCATTTAACGACTGTGCTGGGACCTTATGACCTCAGCGCAACTTGGAACCCAGCCCTCAAAAGTGAAGTTCACAGACCTCCAGAACTCAGTAGCTAATGGTGGTAGTCCCAATGCTCTTCTCTTTTCAAGTAAAGAACTTAGCCATTCTGAGATCACAAAACTAGTTGGCATTTGTGAAATTGGTAAGACTCAGTGTCAAGATGTTAAGAGCATTTTTTTTCTCTGTTAATTCCTCCATCAATTTTTATGGAGGAACTCAAACATTTTTATTATGAAAGAAGGTAAACAGTCCTTGGTAATAAAAAGAATGCATGCAGTCAAGGGGCCTTATGAAAAGATGTGAAGGCTAACTTTGTATTAGCCTGAGCCAGAAGTTACTATCATCTATGTATGAGGTCAGCTCTCAAGTGGTAAGGCATATTTCTTCTGTCTGACTGCTCTGAATGTTGACATCAGTTGTGATTTGTAAATAGCCCTTATAGGTTCATAGGGAGTTGCATTATTAGGTGTATGGACTTGTTGGGTAGGCATGGCCTTGTTTGAGAAAATAGGACACTGGAATAGGCTTTGAGGTTTCAGATGTTCAACTCAGACCAAGTGACTCACTCTTCCTGCTACCTACCAATCTCCATTTACAACTCACAGCTGCTTGTCCGATACCAGGTTTACCTGCATGCCACCATGCTTTCTTGTCATGGCAATAATGAACTAAACCTCTGAATCTGTAAACCAGTCCCAATTAAATGTTTTCCTTTTTGAAATTTGTCATGGTCATGGTGTCTCTTCACAACAAAGAAATCATAAGACATTAATCCTTTACAGCCTTTGGATTCTTCCAGAATCTGCAGCCTTTCAGCATTTGGACTAAACATACCCCATTAGTTTTTCTGGGTCTTCAGCTTGCCAACTACAGAACTTGAGTCTCCACAATGGCATGGACCAATTCTTTACACTACATATATATTCAATTAGATTCAACTGATTGAAATACATTATTGAGTCTCAACACAACCATCCATTTATTTCACTTAATGCACACCACATTTTAGATCAATAACAACATGTTAAAACCAATGCAACTGTCTACTGCCTCCATGTATTAAGTTCTAAACACTATCAGTTTTTAAAAACTGCTGTGAAAAACAGGTAATCTATACTAAATCATTCCAACAAGTCATCTATGAAAGAGAATTAAAGCATTTGACTCAGCTTTATTCCAGTTGGCAGAAGTTGGCATAAAAAAAGGGCAGAAACCCAGCAAAGTTCTGGGTACCAGCTAGCCTGATCTGAGTGCACTTTAATCCTATTCAGGAGTTCCAATTAAGTGGCATCAGCATCTCAATTAAAGCTGCAATCTTTGCTGGCTGGTTCAAGAGGGTCCCCTGGGAAGGGCACTAGTTAAGTCAGTTTTCTTATCTAGTGATTACAAATTTGCTTTTGCACAAATTGAGGCTAAGCAGTATTAACATGGACCAACTCTCTGAATATCTGAAATGGGCTTTAACCAAGTTTCTGTTGTCTCTCCTCTGAATCCAATTTTATATGAGCAATGAGGTAAGTTAGGTTGAGCAGGCCACTAGCACAGGGTTTGTGTATTTTGTGAGTTTTCTTTATTTATGAGCTATTTCTCAACATATAGAATAATGTGTTGGATATTAAATATGAAGAGTCTCCCTGGATAAATAAAATGCTAATGCTATACTAGAGTGAACTTACTTTTTAAACAAAATGTTGTAACTCCATCTGTAGGTTTCATCATGCCCTACAATTTCACCTGGCACCATCATATTGAAATAAGTGTTTATTCCTAGAAATTATTTTAAATTCCAACAGTTTATGTGACATCTGTATATAATTAATAGCATTGTTATGCATATTCTCAAACTTGACTCCACCTGTCATTCTGTTGCCTATTTTCTGATCCATGTTATATTTTGTATGTGTTTACACGTATCTAGTATTAAATTATAATTATCATATAAATTACTTTACGACTGTAGTAATTGAGAAAGTATTGTTCTGCAAGTACCAGGATGGACATCAGACCACTGAAATAGAACAGAAAATTCAAAGCAACCAGTTCAAAAATGGAAATTTGATATGCATCAAAACACATTATAGATACACCGCGCACACACCGATTTAACATATTCATTTTAATTGCCATATTTAACAGTGAGGTTTGATTTCTTTTGCCTCTCACTAATTTCTTCTTTCACCCTTATAATCAATGCTGATGTGAACATTAGTACACGAACCTCCCAGTGCATATATGTGAGTTCCTCTAAATGTCCATCTTGAACCCTGGGGCAAAGTGTGAGGATCTCACCGGCCCTCATTATTGCCACGCTTCCCACCAAGACAGCAGCTATATATATATATATATATATATATATATATATATATATATATATATATATATATATATCTCACATCTTCCGAAAGATTAGCATTGTCTATTTCAACAGGTAAAAATCACTCTTATTGCTAAGTTGAGCAGCTCTTCAAATGGTCCTTGGCCATTCAGTTATCCCCTTCTGTGAACACATATTCTCTCCCCATATGACTTTCTACTGACATACAAGCATTGTTTATAAATTTCAGGAAAGATTCCTCCTCACACATAAACATTAAAGGTGTTATTTCCCAATCTGGGCTTGTTTTTGTTTTTTCACTTCAGTTACAGTGTTCTGTTGAACAAAAGCTGTAGAATTTAATGATGTAAGATTTAAGCCGTGTCTACGTTAGGAAACCCTTCCTTCCTCTTTTGCTCACAGGGCTAGTCTCCTACATTTTCGTTTAGAAGTGCTATTACATGAAGGTCTTTCATAAGATGGACTTTGTTTTACATACCATTCAGGACTCCATAGTTTCCATATGTAACACACTCTCCATACTTGAGTGTTTTGCTTGGAACTCTCTGTTCTGTCCAACTACCAGAGATAGTGCCTGTCATTAATAATGTATAGTTAACATGGACTGAGAATCATTCCAGTATAGGGACTTGACGTGTATATATATTTATAGTTATGACAGAAGAGCTATAAATGGTCATTCTATATAACTAATACTGTAGTCACAATTGCATATTATTAATTCAAGCATACTATTCCTTTTTATATACATTGCACATTTTTTCAAACTAGCCTGGAGATCTTTTGTTTTGTTTTGAGACATGGTCTGAGTTTTTATTCCAGGCTGGCTTAGAGTTGACTGTGTAGCCCAGGTTGGCGTCAAAGTTATGCTAATCCTCCTGCCAGGCATGTGTCACCACAGCCACCTGAAGCCAACACTTATGATATCATGTCTCAGACTGATGAGATTGCCCTTGTCCCTAGACCCAACAACTTGAGGTGGAACCCAGGGACCCATGTGGTAGGACAAAAGAAGGGCCAGAAATTGTCCTTTGACCTACACAGGCATCTAAAAGCACAAGGTTGTTGGACACACACACACTAAATAAGAAAAGAAATACATACAATTGTACATATTGAAATTTTTAGAGTATAAGGACTATCTGGATAACTTCTGCAAGTTATTTTATCTCTACAACATGTTTTGCAGATGTGGAAGCCATCTGCTCATCCACTTTGCTAGAGGAAATATAATGGAATCCTTTCAGAAGACATGAAACCAGATAAAGGATACCAGCATTACATGAAAGGTAATTCCTTACAGAGGAAGAAATGTCCTAGGTTTCTAAATGTGTTATCTAATAGAAGTATTGTCTGGGAAGCAGGTTAACATATATCACCTCATCAGTTACTTGCTTGAGATTGATACTCCAGTTAATTTTAATTAACTTTCATCTTAACAGTCGGTAGAAAAACTTTCCTATTTACTTTCTTTTTTTAATGATAATATAGGCAACATGTCTCAGTGGTTTCTTTTCTTTCTGCTGGGAAGATTCTCCTCAATAGCTTGATAAAAAGTAGAAAACTCTATTTCCTACTTCATCTGAAACTACCTGAGAGAGGCCAGGGGAGTTGTGGGTGGTGTGGATCTTGGGTGGACTCTTGGAATAGAGCCAGTTTGGTGGTAATGTATCATAGACATGGACATCCATATGCATTAGCAAGATGTCTGAAAACATACATACCGAGGGTCAGAGCCCTGACTCAAAACACCCTACCATTAAAGTCCAGCATTCCCTTTAAGGCTCTCTAAAGAAGCACTCTGATTCTCTCTCTCTCTCTCTCTCTCTCTCTCTCTCTCTCTCTCTCTCTCTCTCTCTCTCTCTGTGTGTGTGTGTGTGTGTGTGTGTGTGTGTGTGTGTGTGTGTGTTAGGGTGGAGGTCATGTTCAATGTTCCAAAACACTTGGCTCCTTTGTTTTGTGTGTGTGCATGCAAGTACCATAGCACACCTATGGAGATCAGAGCACAGCTTGAGGGAGTTAGTTCTTGCCCTCCCCCATGTGAGCCCCAGGTTTTGAATTCATTTTGTCAGGCCTAGAGGCAAGCACTTTAACCCACCAAGCCATCCCTTAAGCCTGCAAATTATTTGGAAACCAGATGTGTTAACTAGGGAGGTAAGAGAAAACTATAAGTGTGTGACGATGTCATGGAGATGTGAAAGACAGACAGCGGCTGGAAGAAGAGCCAAGTCCTCCTCCATGTTGGGTTAGCTGGTGTTATAAAACAGAGGGGAAACACCTCAATGGAGCTAAAGGGTGACTTTGGACACTTGGCCTGCATTCTAGTCCATGCCTGAGTCTGCTGGTGCTCCAGGGTGTAGCACACAATATCCACAGAGAATCCCAGCTTCTGACACTTGTGGGGATTCCCATTCCACAGATGTGTTCTTCAAAGATGATAGTGGGATTCTCTCAAAGTTCAGGAAGCTCTCCAACAGAGTGTGGGTGATGCAGGAAAAGTGAGCATTTGCAGAAATGTTCTGTGTGTTCCCATGGCCCTTCTCACCCAGAAAGTTGATCTGATAACATAAATATATACTGTTGGGTCTGGTTTATACCAAACAGGGGAATCCAAAATTGGTATGAAAGTTGCAGCAAAAATATATTTATATGCAAATCTAAAACAAAAAACTAAGTCTAGGAACATCACTTGAACTTTGCATTTAAAAGTTTTAATTTATTCAATTAATTATTGATACTGTATTGGTAAGTATTCAATGATACTGTTGGTCTAACTATAAGTGTTTCATTCTTGTTTGCTACCAGAGTAATGTAGGATGAACTAGATGCATGCAAAATATAAAATGGCACATTACCATCCCTTTAACACTTTTGGGTAATTAATGTATACATACATATATATACATATACACACACATATATACATATGTACAGATGTTGAAAGTCTTTTTTTTAAACAAACTATTTTATTTTCAGGATAAGATTGAAAGTTGCCTTTAAATTTTTCCATTTAAGTCAATAGAAAATTATTTTATATCTATAAACATCACAAAAAGTGATACCATCTGTTTCTCCCTCAGATATTGTAGTTTGTTTGTGGTTTGGTTTTTGTTTTTGGAACAGCATCTCACTATTCAGCCCACACTGGCCTTGAACATGCAATGATCTCTCTGCCTCAGTCTTCTGAGTGTTTTCAATTACACACATGAACCCCTTCCAGCCTCCCAATACACTGGCTTCTATTTTTAATACCACAATCAAAAGTAATGTTTGTCTCTCATCTCTTAATGACATTTGCTCAAATCTTTCCCTGTTTGTAGCACTGTATCTACCTACCTGCCTGTTTTCCCACAGCTTCCTGGATACACAGAAAATAGTGCAAAGCTGTGTGCTGACTCCATGGAAAAAAAAATAAGTTTAGCGTTGGCTAGACCTTCACCATTTCTCAAACTGTTTGTCATCCAAAATTCCAGTTCCACTTTTCAGAAGTGGCATTACACCCTCACGCATGTCCTCACCCTCCTAAGTACCCTCTTATAACTCTTAGACTTCCTTTTTTTAAAGAAGAAATTAAAGTTTCATTTCTTTGCTATCCAGCCCTAAGTTCATCTCACAATCAATACAGACGCTCTTCCTTCCTGTCTGGCTAAAATGGCAGTTTTACTACATCCTCTGCCTTGGATCATCACTCCCAACCAACTTTCCTCAAACCCTGAAAGAAAACAAATAAAACTGCACACTCATAATATATGTATGTCTCAGGCTTTCTAGACCCTTCATATGTATGTCCAACTCTCTTGTGGTGGTATATTGTATAGGCCCTAAAGAAATAAAGATTGCCTAAAAATCAGAGAACACAGTCAGCCACAGAGTTAGCCATACAAGTCAGGGAGTAAGTAGTGGCACACATCTTTAATCCTAGTACTAGGGAAGCTGAGGCAGAGATCCCTCTGATCTCTGTGAGTTCAAGGCCACCCTGGGCTAAATGAGTCCAGGAAAGAAACAGAGCCAGGAAATGGTGGCACACAGCTTAATTCCAGCACATGCTATCCCTGCCTCTGCTCTCAGTACTTGGGAAACACACATGCCTTTAATCCCAGCATTACGAAGTTTGAAATAGGAAGTGATGTATAAAATAAAAGAAAAGAATATAAGGTGAGAGGAGACAGGATCTTCCCCTTTCAGCTGAGGAGCTGGCAAGCTGACAAGTGGCTTGTTCCTGTCTCTCTGTTAGCATTCATCCCTATATCTGGCGCCGGGGTTTTACTATTAATAC
Organism: Sigmodon hispidus; assembly: GCA_004025045.1. Lineage (NCBI taxonomy): Eukaryota > Metazoa > Chordata > Mammalia > Rodentia > Cricetidae > Sigmodon > Sigmodon hispidus. The sequence continues at coordinate 67,657 of PVIH01001008.1, read as the reverse complement.
CAACTAGGATTTGTGCAATATTCTCTACTGCTAAGTAATTCCAGGTGAAGTCCATCAGACACTTCAAAATTGTTCTCCAACTCAATGAAAGGGTTCTCCCTCACCTGGGTACCTGCAGTGGGTAACTCGTTTTCCCTTGATTCTCCACCTTCCAGGACAGTCCTCATCCAATCCTACCATTTGGGGCTGGAGAGACAGCTCAGAGGTTAGGAGCACTGACTGTTCTTCCAGAGGTCCTGAGTTCAATTCCCAGCAACCACATGGTGGCTCCCAACCATCTATAATGATATCTGGTACCCTCTTTCTGTATACTGTCTGTATACACAATATAAATCTTTAAAGAAAAACAACAACAAATCCTACCAGTTGACCTCAGATGTGTTTCTGAATTGCAGCCTTGCTACCAACATTTGGCTCAGACCTTCATCTAACCCAAGAAATATTCCATCAGTGAGCTCCTGTCTTCTCTCCGTCCTCCGCTCACTTCTCTTCAAATCTGACCTTCAGTCTGGACACAGAAGTTCCTGATTCTAATCACAGCACTCCAGAGGCGGAGGCTGGAGGATTGCTACATCAGTTTGGAAGTATCTTGATTTACATATGAAATTTCAGACCAGCTTAGTCTACAGAGCGAGACCCTGTCTCAAACAACCAACCTATATCTGACCCTCACCCCAACAGCAGAGGCAACAGGATGTACAGTGCAGAGCTAATCAGGTCCCTCTTCAAAATCACCGCGCATCCTTCCAGAATCTTTAATTTGGTTCAGCTCTTATCTCTAGCTCCTCCTCTATCCCCCGAACAGCACCGGAGACGTCACCTGCCTCGGATGCACTGGTGAGGTCACTTTGCTCAAGGCTTTTTAAGCACAATAAATTCCTGACCTCTTGCGATACTGTCCACTTTTCCTGGAACCCTTGGACTCAGAAAAGCTCCAATTCATCCTCAAAATCAAACTGAAAATCTGCCCCGAAGGTTCTGCTAACTTCCCGTCATCACCCTTCCACTTGAATTGACATGAATTGCTCTCTTTCCCGTACTTCCGCATTCACAGAGCCCTTCACCTAAACCCCAGTGTGTATTTCTTCACTGCAGCTGGCGACGACAAGTTTAGGTCCCTTTTCTCTCTAGTACAGCAATTCGTTGAAAACTGCATCCCTTTTGTTGGTTCCTGGGAACAAAAGGTCATCACAGGACACATAAATAAGACTTCATAAATATTTGTTGGTTTGCCATTTAGATATTAGCTCCATATTATGTATGCTTTCCCTCCATACCATCCCAGACTACCTTCATAACACTCAAAAGAAAAATAGATGCACAAAACTAATTTTCCACACAAATAGAACACACACGCCAGCATTTAAACTTAGAACTGATACCTCTGAAATTCTCTAGGAAATCTCATTTCAAAACTGCTTTGTTTTTTCATAGCTGGTACATTTATTTTCTCTTTACTAGAGAACCAGAAAGTTCAAATAAATAATAATTTATCAAAATCCTCTTCCTAAAAGAATATGCTTAATTATGTAGACACTTAGCATGAGAAAAGCTAGGAACTGGTGATCCAGAACATGAGTTTAAAAATCTAGAACAAAGAGAATTGTCCTGAGGCACAGCTGAATCAGGCTATGCAGCTGGCTGCACCCTGGGGTAAGAAGAGGTGACTTGAGGTGAACAATTCCCTTCCTTTTTGCCCAGTCCCAGCTAAAGCTAACTCTTCCTCTGGGAGTATCAGAGGAAGCATCAAAACTGTACATTTACAAAGGTGAAATGTGCTCAGGACCATGTGCATGTGGTGCAAAAATACTTAGTTGATTTAATCCAGCTCAGTGTAAGGCAGAGAAAGTCAACTTTAAACAGAGTATCAGAAGTTATTTACTTACTGGAAAGAAAGGTAAGACCCAAATTCACTTTGGAAATAATTTCTTGAGAGAGATCCTCAAGAGGAAAAGAGGTGAGTGACTGTCTTGTCATACTATGCTTGGCTGGTTTGCACTGGGGACCTCTGTGATGCTGTGACTTGTCTATATCTGGGTAAGGGTAGCAGGTGAGGAATAAGAAGCAGCTGTTTGTACATCATCTCCCCAGGAAGCAGGTTCTGGAAACATCCTCAGTACTGAGCACAAACTGTACCTGGGTGGGCAATCCCTTCTGTGAGTCACAGGCTCTTAACAGTCTCCATACAAGTAACAAAACACAAATAATAACCCAAATACATTTTCATCCTACATACTCAAAAACAATCTTCAGATTCAAGGGAATTCCCTTACAAGGAAAAGGCCTTGTCTCATTCAAGCACCTGAGCATAGAAAAAACAAAACAAAACAAAACAAAAAAAACAAAAAAACAAAACCCATAGCTTCATTGCTAAGATTTTAAGTGAGATGTGCCAACCAAAGAAAGAAATGAATGAGAAGGAAATGAGACAAGCAATTAAAAGGAAGTGGGTTTGAGTTTTCATCTCTGGGACATCAGGACTAAGACAGCAAACAACACAGAGAATGAAAGGCATTGTCCTGAGAACAAAACTCAGAGCCTGTGAGTGGGTGATCACCTTGATATCAAGTGCATCCCAATTAGCCTTCCGTGGTCCTGTGGAAAGACCAAGAAAGTAATCAAGAGAGATCAGGGAATGAGCAAGAATTATGTGGAAATCCCGTTGAATTTGCCATCAGATTCATGCAAATCATTAGATCATAAGCTAAGGGAGACATTGTAAATAGACAGCACCAAATTCTTTGCATTTATAATTGTCTAACATTCAGTAGATCACTTATTTGTTTTTCTTAATCTGCATTACTTTGTGTGTCTGTCTCTCTGTGTGTATGTGTGTCTGTGTCTCTGTGTATGTGTGTGTGTGTATATGTGTCTGTGTGTCTCTGTGTGTATGTGTGTGTCAGTGTGTGTACATGTAGAGATCAGAGGATAATTTGTAGTAACCTGTCTCCTTCTTCCACCATGTGAGCCCTGGAGTTGGTAAGATTTAGTGTCTGGCACCTTCATTCACTGAACCATCTCACCCACCCAACCTTACATAAGTTGTAAAAGTTGGTGATTTATCTGTTGCTTGGATGTTGTAATATAAAAAACTGAAGCAAATAAAAAGCTTGTCATATCAAAAATATATCTCTTGATTTAATAATGCATAATATAGAATAAAACATAGTGATGTTAAATTAAGTGTAACTTATGAAAAGGTACTCATAAAAAGATAAAGATGTAAAAACATAGGAGTAAAAAAAGTAAAAACACCATGAACATAAACTTTCTTTTATAGAGTAGTCACAAAGAAATAAAAAGGTAAAATTTACTGAGTAGACAAAAATGACTGGAAGAAGGTATGTCATAGCCCATAGGTTACCTTTTTATTCTATTTTTCAAATAGAAATACAGACTTCATAACATGCTTCACCTTATAAGAAGGAAGACTTTATTGAAAAATTAGTACCAATGTATAATAATCTGCTTAGGAAATACAATATTTGCCTAAGTAATATGGTTATATGATAACCATGTGATCACAACATAAACTATTTGTCACACCAAAAACCCAATTTGAAATTTAGGGTGTCTAGCAAACAATTACTTTTCCTTTCATTTAAACACTTAAGTACCCTAAAATCATAATACTTTAAATACTTTCAAACAGTGCTATACCTGATCTCCTAAATGATGAGCAGTAAACCTGGTCTTCTAAAGCCAAGTGGGTATATGCCAACTTGATTTGTGTGAACAGTGGTTCATGGAGAGATGTTTTTCCACCTGCACTGTGCTTTTCTCTGCCCTCATTCACATCAACTTCAGTCTGTCCTTTCCTAGTCAGCAACTGGAGTAGAAGAGATAGCATAAACCTCATACCTACTGTCTTGCAAATAATGAGCAACGAAAAGTATGCAGAGCTTACACTCCAGGCACTCTGCTGAGGAAATAGTTTAAAATCTGCTCAATTCAGAGTGATGGCTGCCAAAACACAGATAAAACACAGGCTTCTTCAGCAGACGAGATGAGGAGAGTGACAGATTAATTTTCTCGGGCAGGTTTTCCACATCCCTATGTGTAGGGTGCACTCTGTAATAGGGGCGTTCCTGAAATGAGCATGCTTAAGTAGAGAAATGAATGAAACTGACTCACAAAGAATACGTTAAGGGATTTTGATACAAAGGATATTAGTTATGAAATATAAGACAACAGGAAGTAAGCCAGACAAAAACATCTTAAAACACTTCATTGAATGGACTTCCAACTGGTGTGTTTAGCAGGTAGAGAGCAGAAACAGTCCTTGCTTCTTCGTGTGCCAATTTGGAGAAACAGTTCAAATGTGTTGATGCTCAGTTTCTCCTTCCCACTCTTTGCTAAGGGTGAATGTAGTCAGTGTACATGCTCTTTAGCAATAGGCAGGTGTTAGCAGACATCAGGAAACCAGAGCCACAAAGGGATGCAGTGCTGGTGCAGACAACTCAAGTCTTTGAAATAAAAAGTCTTGAAAATAAAAGAGCTGGACGCAGTAGTGCATAGCTGTAATCCTAGCACCTGGGAGAATGAGCAGGAAGATTAAGAGTTCCAGGCTGTCCTTGGCTACCTAACAAGTTTAAAGCCAACCTGAGCTACATGAAACTCCCCCTGCAAATAAGTAGGGGAGGGTGGCTGTGGGCTTTTACAGAGATGACTCAGTCTGTAAAGGGCCTGGCCCTCATGGGATATGCCCAGTATTCATATAGGAGCTGCACCCAGAAGAACACATCTGTATCTCAAGCACTTGGGGTGGGGGGAGGCGTAGAGACAGGTGAATGGCATAGCTAATTGAATTAATGAAATCCAGGTTTAGTGAGAAACTTTGTCTCAAAAAGTAGGGGTGAGTAGGAGGTGGGTTGGAGGCAGTGGGAGCTAGCCAGATGACTCAGCACTCGATGCTCTTGCTCTGGTGTGACATTGTAACCTGACAGTGGTTTCTAGCACCTACTTGGCAGCTCACACCTCTCTGTAGCTCCACTTTCAGCAGATCTGATACCCACTTCCGGCCTTCACAGGTGACAGGCATGCATGTGGTATATATGCATACACATAAAATAAAAATGAATCTTTAAAAAGAATCAAGTAAGGTGAAGTGATCAAGGAAAGACACTTAACATAGGCCTCTGGCCCGAGAATGCACAGTGTGCATGCAACATGTGCATAAAACACGGCGGGGGGGGGGGGGA
>PVIH01001008.1:0-62356 GCA_004025045.1 Sigmodon hispidus | reverse complement strand
ATACACTATGTAGCCCAGAATGACTTTGACCTTCTGGTCCTTACATGTCTGCTACCTCTGTCTCCCACAAGTGTGCCAATGCCCAGTTTTATGCATTGCTGGGGATCAAGCCCAGGGCTTCATGTATGGTGCAGACAAGCATTCTACCAACAAAGTTCAACCACTGGCCCCAGAGTGCATCTTAAAAACAAGAGACTATCTTCCAGTTGCCATAGGAATGTGGTCATGAATGCACAAAACTGGTCCTAGCAGTTCATTAGGCTGTCACTTTGAGCCCTGTTTACAGTGTTTAACGTAATAGACACTTTCCATGTCTTTCAAAATCACAGATTCCAAACTGAAACCAAAAACTATGGCCTAAGTAGAAAGGTATGAAAATGGGGTTGCAGGGTAAGTTATTAGTGGACAAGTTTGGAAGGCTGTCTGTCCACAAACTCTCATTTTACTGTCGAAAGTCACATGCAGCTGCTTTTATCCTACCTAACAATAGGGGAAGGAAGCTGAGTTGCCTTTTACTATGAAGAAACAAAAAAAAGACTGCCCTTCTCATGCCAGGCAATACAGGAAAACAGACAAGGTGCCAAATCCCAGAAGAGATGCAAGAAATGGCCAAGCAGTGAGTAGGCAGGGCCCACCCGGATGAGTGCAGGATGACCATCCAGCACAACGGCAACACATTTCCTAAGGACTCATGAATCGAGGGAGCGCCTGCAGCTGTGGTCACTCACTCAAGTCCATGAAACCCATGGTTAGTTCTGTCTTCAGTGCCCTCTCCATGGCTCTCTTTTCCTTCAGACATGACAGGAGCCCCAGGTATTTCTGCATCTGCATTCTTCTCTCTCTCTCTCTCAAGCATGAGTAACAGCTAATTATAAAGTAAGTTATGAACAAGGTCAGTTGATGCTGAAAGGCTGTATCTGTGTGTGTGTCTATGTGTGTGTTAGTGTGAGTGTATGTAGAAGTGGGGGACTTATGGGAATCAGTTCTCTCTGCCACCCTGGGTCTCAGCAATCAATCTCAGAATGCCAGACTTGATGACCAGGGCTTTGATCTTTTGTCCATTATTTTAACTATAAAAAAAAAAAAAACCAAAAAACTTTGACTTATTTCTTGAGACTGAATGCATGGAAACCCATGGGTTAAAGTGTGTTGGTGGATAGAATGTGTCAATTTATCCAAGTTTTGTGATTTTTCCCCTTTCTGGCTTATTTGGCCCTTTTTAATTTGATTTACGTTATTATTTTTAAAGCTTATTAACCTTCAGTAATCTTCAGTCTCAGACTTGAGCAGTTTCTGTTCCTTCCAGGGTCATTGTCTTAGTTTCATCTGTTGCTGCGATGAAAGACCGTGACTAAAGCAACTTGGGGAGAAATGGTTTTATTCAGTTTTTGCTTTATCACAGTTCATCATCAAAGGAATTCAGGGCAGGAATCACACAGGGCAGGAACCTGAAGGCAAAAGCTTGTGCTTATGGAGGGGTGCTGCTTACTGGCTTGCTCCCCATGGATTGCTCAGCCTGCCTTCTTATAGAACACAGGACCCCCAGCCCAGGGATGGTGCCACCCACAATAGGCTGGACCCTTTCACATCAACCACTGAGAAAATGCCCAACAGGTTGATCTAATGGACAGTTTCTTAATTGTGGTTCTTACCTCTTACATGACTCCAGCTGTAAAATTATACAGCACAGTATATGGCTTTTTTTTTCTTTTTCTTTTCTCTTTTTTGTTGATGCGGGGAAGGGGATTTGGAGACAGGGTGTCTCTGTGTAGCTTTGGCTGTCTTGGAACTTGATCTGTAGACCAGGCTGGCCTCAGATTCACAGAGATCCACCTGCCTCTGCCTCCTGAGTACTAGGATTAAAGGCATGTGCCACCATCACCCAGCAGTCAGTCTCTATATCTGTGTTTTTATCAGGGAAGTAGCAGGGAAATGGATGTTGATTGTTTTTTCTATATAAAGATGTCTTCTTTATCCCTGCCAAGGATTGCCTAAAGACCTTTTGGAGCAACGAAGAGACAAAGTGCAGTCATAAACTCTCAATAGTCCAATGGAGACAGAGAGAGAGTGACTAGATTGGATCAAGCACAAACCCCCTAGTCTACCACAGAAAGGTCTGTCAGTCCTGTCTTGGTAGCCAGCTCACAGATGCCACGTACTCCACCTCCTCCCTACTGTCAAACTATTCTACCAGCAAGCCCCAGGCTTTCCTAGGTCTATGCAGCACCACTGTGGGAGTTCAGCCCATCACTCAAAGTTTATTCAGTAGGTGTAAGGTGATGGCTATCCATTTGCTGCCCAGGGGATCAATGCTCTGACCCCTCCCAAATGCTGAGTCTTCCAGAAACCCTTTGGACCCATATGACCACTTTTGATCTCCCTTTGCCTTGCATTTCTTTCTCTGACATTTAAGATAACTGGAGGTAAAGCTGGGCACTTTCCCATACATCTATATAATTTCATGCTCACATTTTCAAACAGGAGTTTCTATAGGGCCCCTGGGCATATGAAAGAAGCAGTGTTCATAAATTCACATTCATGGCAAGAATTCCACTCAAGGCCATAACCTAGATTTATTAACTTTTGCATCCGAGGCTATTTCCATCAATATTTCAGGAGTACCTATTTAATGTTATTATTATTTATATCTCTATTACATTGGGACAAGACTTGAATCTTTCTCTATTTTATGTATAGTTTGAAAACCAGCTACGGAAATGTCTGGTTTAAATATGACCCAGGTATGTCACTCTTGGGCATATATCCAAAGGACTCTAAGTCAACATATCACAGAGATACATATACATATATATATATGTTTATTGCTGCACTCTTAATAATATTCAGGAAATGAAAACAGCCTACATGCCTATCAGCAGACAAACAGATAAAGAAAATATAATATATATACAACATGTAAGTTTATTCAATGGTGAAGAAAAATACAACCACAATCCCAGAAAAATGTTGTTAAGTGTAGTGAGCTGGACAGAGAAAGAAACACTGAAATTTTCCTCCCACATGCCAAACCTAGATATAAAATTAAATGTGTGTGCATGTGTGTGTGGGTGGTGATGTTCTCTGTGCGTGTGCGTGTGCGTGTGCGTGTGCGTGTGCGTGTGCGTGTGTGTGTGTGTGTGTGTGTGTGTAGAGGTTCTGAAACTAGAAAGAACATCAAGATTACTTTAGGTAATATATAAAATATAAGTAAAATAATTTTATTATTGTGTCTATGTCTGTATGTGGTGAGTGAATGTGCATGTACATGCACATGGAGAGTACAGAGGTCAATTCTGGGTGTTGTCCTCAACCACTGTCCACCTTATTTTTCAAAACAGTCTCTCGCTGAACCTGGGGCTTGCTGTTGTAGCTAGATTTACTGGCCAGTGAGCTGCTGAGATCTACCTGTTTCTGCACCCAAAACATTGGGGTTTTATTTAGAAAGAAATCTGTTCTAATACATCATTATGAGCCAGCCTAGGACTAGGACTTTTTTACTAAATATAGGCTCAAGTTGAGCTCTTGGCAATAACAATTCCGGAGAAGGAAAAGTATGCTTCTTTTGAGATCTTGGGTTAATATTTTGAAGACTCTTGATTTGCCTGGATTTGGGCTTTGGAATTTACCCAGGTAGGTCTCCTTTTAAGTCCATGATTAATTCATACACACTGTGAAGAATTTCATCCTTCTCATCCTCGCTCTCATTCTGGTTTCCAGTAAGAGTTTTGTACGGGCCCAGTTCACACAAGGTCAGGAGATCTGTCCTTAAGACCACTTGGAAGGCTGCTTCTCTTTGGCCTTTGTACATAATATTTGCATCTTCTCAATCCATTCATAACCCTGCTCTAAATTAACCCAGTCTCTGCAGAAGGACAAATTAGGATGTACCTCTTAGCTCTGTCTCCTTATGCCACACTCAGAACTCTTGGGCATAGATTCCAAACAAGACTTACTCACTCAGGGTGTTACCCATTGAATTGACTTGCTGAACCTGCTGGTTACCATGATGTTTGCATATGTCAAGTTTCTTATGATTTCCTCAAAACCAATAACAATTCACCTCTTAATGATGAGCCACAGAGCATGGTTAGGAGAAAGAAGAACAAGTCCTTCAGTGACTACGGACCTGTGAACGTCCTCTCTGTTATCTCCATCTCTTGAGCAGATCCACATGGCAGCAGATGAGGATGCTTCATCACTGTGTACTGAGCCTAGCAGCTCTTTTCCCAGGAGCCCAGGGGCTCAGGGGAGCTGCCTGCTTGTCCTTTCAAGCCTCAGAGCATTCCTGTCCCATCCAGTCAGTTACACCCTGTCATAATGGAGCCCTGGAGAAAGGCCAAGTCCAGTGAGCTTGTGAGGGTTTCCACTGACTTGGAGTTGGCCAGGGAGCTCAGAGAGAGCTTCCTTAATCCCCAAAGTGTAATTTGAATTTTTATGAGAAGGAGGAGGTCAGTTGTTTGGGGTAAATATTATTTCAACTTCACAGACTAGATGTCTCAAGTGATTGGGTGCCCTGCTGTCTGCTGCCTTCCTCAGACCTTAGTCTGCAGGCTGCTGTTGCTGCTGAGCTGTGATCCTGAGGAGACTCCAGGTTAAGAGAGTCTGAGCAGCAGAGATCCCCCAAGTCAGAGTCTGGGAACAGAGAAGGAAGTGTGGGTCGTTATGAGTGGAAGTGTGGAGTACTGCTCAGATCCAAGGGGACAAGTTTTTAGGATAGATTCAGGAGCATTCCTACAAAGCCCTCTGAAAACTTTCAATGTCCCCTTAATTCTGCTTAGCCCACACACGCTTCTTTCGAAGCACCTCAGAACAGTGGTCACAGGTTTCCGAGTTGAGAGGAGCCAATGTGATGGTGAGGTTTTATTGTCCATTTGCTACACTCTAGAGTCCCCTGGGAGGAGGCTCAGTAAGGGACACTGTCCAAATAAATTGACCTGTGAGCATGTCTTCAAGGGATTTTTCTTAGATTAATACAGGTGGGGAGGCTCACACTGAAAGTGGGTAGCACCATTCTCTAGGTTTGTATCTGGACTCTGTAAGTGTGGACAGCCAAGCATAAGGAAGTATATGTGCATTTATTCTCTGCTCTTGACTGAGGATGTGACTAGCTGCCTCAAGTCTTGGCTTTGTTGCAGTGATGAACTATGACCTGGACTTGTAGCCAGATTAAACCTTTCTCCCTTACACTTGCTTTTGTCATGATGTTGATCATGACAGAAAGGAACAAGACACACAGCTATTATTCCTGGGACTGACACACAGATAGGAAAGTTCAGTCTACTGAAAGGTTTGTACTTATCCTAAATTCATGAAATCACATGAGCTTATCCACCAGTCCTATCAAAATATGGCTCTGCTCCCAGATGGTGAGAGGAAGACAGAGTTCGTTTTAAAGGAATGCAAGAGGACTCTGCCTGAACAATGATGGGGCTGGAGTCTGAGGGCCCTGAGGAAGAAAGAAAGAAAGGAAGGAAGGAAGGAAGAAAGGAAGAAAGAAAGGAAGAAAGAAAGAAAGAAAGCGAGCTCACAAATTTCAAACAGTCGTGGAGAAAGACACTCTTCTTCATTTTGATCTGCTCAAGAGAAAGCCTGATAGCTTTCCCAGAGAAGTGGCAATGAAGAGCCATTGAGAAGGTCTTCCTAATTTCTGGACCTCATACTGACCATACAGACTGAGCATCCCTAACTGGGAAATGTAAAACTCAACTGCTCCCAAATTCAGAACTTCTTGAGAATATGATCACAAGTGGAATATTCCACACTCCTAAATTGTCTAGGCAAAAATTAGTAAAAATACTATACAAATTATCTTCAGTTTTTATGTATATATGAAACACAATGAATTCTGTGTTTGGATCTGGGTCCCTAAGATATCTCATTATGAATATATAAATATTTAGAATTCTAGACATTCTGGTCCCAAGCATTTCAGTAAAGTGACCCCCAACCTATATTCTACACTAACAAATCTTGGTGCCTGTTTTCTGTGGCTGATGCAATAAATCACTGCACATGTAGCTGCTTAAAGTGACAGAAACATATTCTCCCATTGCTCTGGAAGTCAGGCATCTAAGCCGTTATCACTGGAACAAGAATTAAGATGACAGCAATTTAATGCAAGGGTTAACCTATTCCTCACATCTTCCATATTTGGCGACTGTTGGCACTCTTTGGCTCATGAGTGTCTGACTCCACATTGCCACAGTCTTCATATTATCTTCTGTGTTAGCTGAACATGAGCACAGCTCTGTCTACCTCCCCTCTACCTTTCTCTTATCAGGATTCATGAGGTTGTGTGAATAATCTCAGGTTTAGTTTGTTTTAGCTTTGGGCGCCTTGACTGTATGTAACTCAGGCTGGCTTTGAACTTATGTAGCTAAGAATGATTTGAACTTCTGATCTTCCCGCCTCCATCTCTCAAGTGCTGGGAAATGTGTGCATATGTTAGTTACTGCACCCAACTTTTATATCAAGGTCTTTAATCAGAAAATAATGAACAAAGAAACAAACAAAAAAACCTTTTTCCAGATAAGGTAATATTGGAAGGAGCTGGGAACCAAGACCATCTTTGGCAAATATTCTTCAGCCTATTAGATTTTACTCCAGCAACACTTAGGCCCACTGTGAATAGAAAGAATACTCTCAAATAAATAGACTGAGGTTCTCAGTTGGAGCTATGGAGCAAGGCACTTCATCTTATCTCTCTTCTCTTCCCCTTTCTCTTTTCACAGGAATGTTTATTTATAAGGAATAAACCATATTCCTCATCCAAGAAAGGAATACACGTTAAGGAACACAAATGTTCAAACACGATCTAATGAAAATATCAAGCTGTTTGCCCCTGATTTCCCTAAGAAGTTAACACTAAAATCCCTCTTTAATGTGGTTCATTGGACCATTAAGAAAGCATCCCCATTATTTTCTTTTTTCTCCACTTCATCACACAAAGAAAAAGCCAAAGTGAATTATTGCCTTGCAAATCGGTAGTGTTTGTATATTGCTTAATTTACACACCAATTATTGGCTCAGTAAATACTATTTAACTCCTCTCATGAACTAGACATTGGTAATCAATGGAGCTGTCAAGAGGAAAGGTGGGCTGACCCCTCCATCATAGTGTAAATGGAGAACAACGAACATAGTCAATGGAGTGCCTTGATGAAAGAAACAGTACTAGGGGAGCTGATACAACTGAGCCAGGCGATGAGGTAGATGCTCAGGCTCCCAAATGACTAAGAGTGAGGTCCCAGTCCCAGTTTATTACTGTGTGACCTTTGGAATATCATTTGAGTTCTTTGAACTTTTTTTTTTCTTACCTGTAGAGCCAAAAAGACTGCTTCCACTAAACAACCGTGTGAGAACTAAATAGGAGGACATACTGTCAAGCATGTTGGATATTGCAGGTACCAGGAACATCTAACTCTGCAGGAGGACCTGAGACAGCTTGACACAGAAAAAGAGCCTGAACTCAAATACTTCAAGTATGTATGTACATGCTCAGGACTGGGGTAACCAAGGGGGTCAGGAGATGCCGCTAAGGACATAGGCAGAATCCTGTTTTGTAGGTTAATAAGGACCCGTTTCTAATGGAGAAGTCACATGATCAAATTTTACAGACATATCAAGGGTGGCTTTGGTATCTCTCTGTCTCTCTGCCCCCCCCTCTCTCTCTCTCACACACACACACACACACAAATGTTAGGAAGATCAAGTGTAATAACCCTAGCAAAAGGTAGCTAAAGGATATTATTTAGGGCAAACTTGGGCAGTGATATAGAAACACATAAAAAGCTGAACACAAACTAAATATATGTGTAGCAATCTTATTTGCATTATCACCCTTGATAAGTCATGCTTATGATTTTTATCTTCTTTATAGTTATTGTTAACTTCTCAGCATTTTAAATTCATTTTACTGTTTTTCTTGACAAATACAAAATAAATAAAGAAAAATAAAAGAAACACATAAAAGAGGAGTCAAATAAGAGGAGTTGTGGAGTTAGAATTTCCTGAGCAGTGGTGAGTTGTTGGGAGCAGAGGGAAGAGACCTAAAGACCTAAAGCCTAAAGACCCTCCCTCAAGTTACAGCTGCTGTAAAAGCAGCTAAGAGAATCCGTTTTCCTCCTCCTCCTTCTCTCCTCTCTTTCTTCCTCCTTACTGGCTCTATGGCTTTTCTTTTTTTCTAATCAAAACTAATCTTTTCTTATAAACCTAAAAAGAAAGCCAAGCTGATACACAAATAGTAAGTAGCGTATGTCCGACATATTTATCTGCTTTGAAGTGGTTGCTTTGGCATCATGAAGCCACTGTCAAAGTATTCCTAAGTGTTCCTAAGCTTCTGCATTCATAAAATGTAACAATTCTTATGGACTTCTCAAATGAAGGCATACTCCTGCCCAGTAAGAAATTATAGAGCTGGAAGAGGACTTAGATGCCAATACACACAAAACTTTAAACAGAGTTTTAGGTTCTGCTCAGTAATCATGAACAGCATCCCAAGACCAGTGGCTAAACTGAGGCAGTTAAATCACTACTTTGGGGAGGTTACTTTATTGAACAACCATTGGCTAATTTTATCCAGGAAGCATTATAGGTTGTTTTGACTTTATGAGAGGTTTGCCTGTCTCCTGTAGCATCATTCACCATGCGGGGAATGTGTTGAGCTTTCCTACACTGTGGAACTAGAAGCCACAGGGTTCTTAAGAAGTTTCCTGTAAAGGTGAAGTACAGCGCTTTTGTTCAGGGCACAATACACTGGACACAATGTAAGAGCTGTAAACAAGGCCCAGAGTTCAGAGGAGAGGTGCCGTGCCAAGGAAATAAAGGAAAGTAAACACAAAAGGAGAAAAATAGTAGTCAGACAAAACGGAAATATGGTCAAGACTGGTCTCTTTACCGACTGCTCCCAGAAAAGCATGCTCCTCTCATCCAAGCTCCTTTCTCTAAAATATTTCACCTCCTTGTTGTTCTCCTGCAACCCCCAACCCCCCACTGGTCTCAACTCAAAGCTCACTGCTTTTAGAAGCTTCCTCTGTTCTTTTTAGGTAGAGTTTAAAGTCTCCTTTTGCAGACTTCACAAAACCCCTGGAGGTATATTTTAAACATATCTATGTGCTGGTGATGTATGCACGAAGCCATGGGCTAGATTTCTAGCACAAAATAACCCTAGCTGCACTTCATAACCCTAGCACTCAGGAATCATGAGGAGTTTGCTTAGGCTACATGAGACCCTGTCTCAAAATATAAAATAAAACACACTTATCACTGAATATTGCAGAATGACTGATAAATGTTATCTTTCTATTTCTAGACTTGGCATTGCACTTGGAAAATGTTGAATTAACTAAAATTGGTTCAAAGTCTCTTGAAGGGGAAATAAATTAGGAGAAAATATCTGAAGAGAGTGAACTTAGCTCAAGAAACCCCATTTTGTATTCTAGTAGCCATTTTGTATTATAGAGGTAAAATAGAGTTCAGTTTCACATTCCTGGCAGGAGCTTGCCCAGTTCCAAGAAAGAATAATCTAAGCATTATATAAGGACACCTGGATGATCCAATTTAGGGTTGGCAGGAAAATGGCCACCCCACCCAGATGGGGTCCAGCAATGTTAAACTGTAAAGAGTCCCTAAGCACAAGCCAATCAGCAACATACTTGCACCCTTGACCCCATGTAACCCTGCCTTGTGGTTTTTGCCTATAAAAAGCTTGTGTAACTTGGGATGCTCAGCTTTTCTCTGCACTATACTAATGAGGTGTGATGCAGAGAATAAGCTCCCTGCCTAGGCTTGTATCACGCTGACAATAAACCTTACTGTCCCATTTCGGACATCTCTGTCTCCGATGTTCTCTCTGGGGGTTGAGCTTCAGGCAGAACAATATCCAATAAGTGGATGAGTCTTTAAGTTCCATTCAGAAGAAAATCATGCAGATGTAAGCTTCTAGACTTGAGGGCACAGTGAGGATCTCAGGAGATGGAAAAAGACAGAAGGAATCGGAAAGTGTGCCTACAAAGATCTCACACTTCCCAATCGAGCAAAGGAAAACCAGGGATAGCCTGACAGAGAAAGATGGAGGAAAGCTGAGAACCATAGGAAGTGAAGGCTTCGGTGAAGGCTGATCTCCAGCACAAGTAGAGAAAAAGAAGGAAGATGGAGAAAACAGATTTCATGAACCAAAACCATTGAATACATCAAGTACTGATTTTAATAATCAAATGACAGGCACGGGCAGTGAAATGAAAGTAATGAATATAAAACTCTTATCTAGACAATAAAATAGATGATGATGAAGGAGCACGGCATCGAGTGGTCCTCTGGAAAGAATGACTCAGAGAGCCAAAGAAGAGATTTCTGGCAGTGGGCAGAGACTGGGACTGGGATGGAGATACATACACAAAGACTAGGAGGGATAGACTCTGTGGTTTGTTTCCATGCTAAGAAGAAACCACAATCACCAACATCTCAAGACAGGGACAGATGAAGAGTCATGCTGATTTGCATTACAGGGCAGCACGAGAAATAAGTGGCTATTTAGAGGCGGTGCAGGCAAGAGTCCTGGAAGTCAAGCCCCCAGAAGTGTGACTGGACCCCAAGGCTGGCCAATAGTCTGCCTTCCATGGCGAGATATGTAGTTTTGAAGAAATGACTGATCATATGAGAAGACATATTCTAGTGAATAAATTTCCTCAAATTACTTCAGCGGACTCAGCCATCACTCAGAACTCTTTAATTTTCTCAAATTGTATAAAAACCATTCAATAATATGGCTTTAAAATATAAGAAAAAAAGCAATTTCTGATATGTTGTTTTAAATGCTTTTCTGCTGACTGCACAGTGATTAATTTAGGCTGTCTTATTAGCATAAATTAGCATAGCCTCCTTTATTGTGGTAGGGGCCTGGAGAGAGGACTCCCTATTGTCTTTAAAATCCTGTGATAATAATACAATTTCTTTTTAAAAAATATTTCTTTTTTTATTTTATGTGAATTGGCGTTTGCCTGCATGTATAGCTGTGTAAGGGTGTCAGATCTTGGAATTGTTATTAATCTTGGAAAGCTGTTAGCTGCCATGTGGATGCTGGGAATCGAACTCAGGTCCTCCAGAAGAACAGTCAGTGCTCTTAACCGATGAGCCATCTCTCCAGCCCCAATAATGTAATTTCTTATTAACTTACAAAGCAAGTTAAACAAAGCTCTTATGTAATAATATAACATTTCTCATCCTGTGAGAAAAAATGCCTAGGCATATTCACACGCTTAGTTAATAAACAAAATAATCTTTGTAAAAAGGTCCTTCTGATGTATGAAAAGAAGTGCTGAAATCTCCAACATTCTGTTGCTCATTCTGCAAGAAACCAGCTGAGAGGGTGGATTTCCTTCACCCCTCAGAGGGCTAAAGAACAGCCTCAGTGCAGACATAGCAGAAAAGGGGTTCAAACCCTTGAGATGAGCCTTCCGTCTGTCTCAATTATTTTCTGGTTCACATTGTGGGAAACCCCACTACAGAGTTTATCAACATGCCATCACTTACAATAGTACCCAGACCACTTCGGGATTGGGCATATTGGAGGAGCAAAGGGAAAAAGGAGAGGGTAGGCTCAAAGAAAGGAGAAAGGACCGAAGAAGTAAAGCCACCGGGAAGTATTTGGCATTCCTCCCGTCCCAACTCAGTCTTGTTCTAAATTAAGAAAGCAACATGTCTAAAATGTCAACACTTTCATTCAAAGAATCTGGGACAGAGTCCATGGGTCTCGTGGATTCAGGACCCAGAGGGATGGGTATGGAGAAACACACACATCCCTTTTACACTAGCTCCTTTACTCTGCTTGCTAAAAATGATGCTAAATGGTATCACAGATGGGTCCTGTTGCCCATACTCCTGAAGTATACCCAGAGACGGGGCTACGAGTGGGTTGAACATCGCCTCAGCCACTCAGAGATAATCAGAGGAGACCATATTTGCCTGGATTGGCAGCCAATCTTTGAACTGTAGCACTCTGAGCTCCAAGCACCTAAAGTCTGGTCCCCGCAATTATGAGGAAGTGTTAGTCCCATCAGAGACTGGATCTCTAGAGTCTGAAAAGACAGACAAAAGCATCAGTAAAGAGAGGCGATTCTGTAGTAGAAAGCTTTGAAGTTGCATCCGAGTTGATACAATGCCGCTGTTCTAATAGAAGTACAGAGTACAGATGCATATCTGACAAGAGGATTTCACAGTTCCCAGGAGAAGACGGAAGCTTTTCACCTCAGGATGTGGAGACAGGTGATGGCAACACAGAGGACACACCTTGATGCAACTTCCCACCGCCTGTAGCTGAACAAGAAGAAGTAAGCACAGTGCACACCATCCCAACGCACCTTATGGTAAAATGAAGAACCAGCACAGAACAGCTGAAAGTTCACCAGGGTTTGGAGCTATCGATTCAAATACATACAAACTGAGCTGTTGAATAATTTCTGAGGAAGCCAGAAAAGGTCGTAAGGAAAACTGTATAGGCCAAGAGAACAAGATACCTATACTAACATCTACTTCCTGTGTGCAAAAAAAGTGATTTTTAAAGTCACTTTTAAACACCTTTACCTGTTTCCACCTTGAAAAAAGAGATGCATGTGGTAAGTTAAAATATACAAAAAAAAAAAAAACCAAAAAAAAACTTTTAGCTTTAGAGTCTTAGCACTACAAAGAAAATACAAATGAAATTGACAGGAGCCTTAAATTTTATAAGCTATTTGCAGAAAAATCTTTACAAGCGTATTAAATGGAGAACTTGAATCTTGTATATATATGCATTGCTGAAAGCCATTTTCAGAAGAATTTGGATTCTCTGCCGATGTGTCTGATGGGCCGCTCACACTCGGAGCTGGGGTAATGACCGACGACAGTCACCCTCCACTCTGTAACTCTGTCCACTGACACTTCAGCCCATCCCATCATTAGCCATGACGAGTAGGAAAAGGCACCTCCACGAGTCTTGAAAATCAATGTTATTTTAGAAAAATCTTCAACATGGACAAGAAAATGTCATATGTAAAAATAAGACTATCACTGAGGATGTCAGCAAAGGGTTTTACTTCTCATGGAGAGAAAGCAATTTCTTATCATCTAAGAAAACGGGTATGAGTTTGGGCTCGTGAGTCATTTTATTAACTTGATGAAATTATTGAATACTAGGGGGAAATTTGTTAGAGACATAAAATTCTGCTATGTCAAATTCCCCGGGCCCCAGATACTTAGATAACTAAGGTAAATTCTTCTAAAGCTAACAAGGCTGATGTTCTCAGCCACAAATTAGATCATGGTAAGTCTTACTGGGAGATTTTTGCTATAATTTGAATTTCAAATATCCTCCAAACCTCCAAAAGCTCACATTGGAGGCTTGGTCTCCACTTAATGGTCTCCTGGGAAGATGTACAAACTTCAGGAGATGGTCTTAGTTACAAGAGGGTCTTAGTGGGTATGTTTCAACCCTTTCTCGCTCCTGCTTATATTTTCACCCTCCCCTTCTTGGGCTCTTAAGATAACCTTTCTTCTGTCCCATTCCCATCATGCTTCACTGCCTCACCACAGACCTTAAAGCAACCAGGTCCACCTAAGGACCATAAGCTTCACCTCCTCTATAAGATATCTATTTCAGGCATTTTGTCTCAGTGTAGAAAGCTGCCAAACACGTGTGTGTGGCCAACAAATGGAAACAGTGAGCCCAGCCAGGAAGAAAGAAAAGAAGCAACTGCCTTGGGATTTTATTGGTTCTTTTAATCAGGTCTAAAATTTATTTATTTTTTAAATGATAAGTCTTGGGATTAATATAGGCATTTGATCCCTATAACTTTCTATTTGTTTTTAGTTTTGTTTCTTTGTGATAAGGTTTATCTGTGTAACAGGCCTGGCTATCTTGGAACTCATGGAGATATGCCTGTCTCTCCCTCCAGAGTGCTGGGCTTAAAGGCATGTACTACCACACCTGGCAAGCTCATAATTTAAAAACATGCCAACAGATAATTTTTCTAAGAAAGATATTTGGGAAAAAAAAAACATGTATTCATTTGCCCCTGGGGCTGGAAAGATAGTTCAAAGCATTTATCATACTTGCAGAGGACCTGAGTTCAGTTACCAGCACCCATGTCATATGGCCTATAACTACATCTCCAGGGATCCCACACCCAATGTTCCATGGGCACCTGTACTCACATGAATACACCCATCCCAAGACACATATTCATATTCATGTACATAATTAAAAATAAAACAAATAAATCATTTGACCCTAGCACACTGGGCAACAACAGCTATATAGCTCTGGACAGCCTCAACTGCTGTCTTTATGTGCATAGAGCTTTGAGAAGTCACATCCAGAAGACAGCTAAGTATCTCCAAGTTTCACTAGTGTCAGGAAGACAGAAGTGCCATGGAGATAGAGGATGGTGTGAGGAGTTCAATGCAAGACAAGAGATGATCAACAGATCTTGTAAATAATTAACTCTAGAATGTAATCATTACAACAAATGACTAACCCATGAATCTAAACTCAGGCCTTCACAAGAATATCTATAGTGCTAGAAAGAGATAAAAATCATTGGTTTTTAAGAGATCATGGGCTGGAGACACAAGCCCCAGAATCACAGAGTCTTGTGTCCTCCTCCTGGCCATGTATAGGGCTGTGAGAAGACAAATGGAAAAATGTGGGGCTCTACAAAAAGGTGTCAGACAGATTGACACCTACAACTCAGAAGTTACAAAGTGGGGTGGGGGAGCGCAGGGGGAGATGGCTTTTGGTTGTTAAAAGCATTATCTGGTCTTCCAGAAGATCTAGGTTCAATTCCTAGTACCCACATGGCAGCTCACAATTGCCTGTAACTCTATTTACAGAGGAGCTGAGGCCTTCTTCTGGTCTCTGCTGGCATCACAAATGCACATGGTACATAGACTTACACACAGGCGAAATAGCTATTCATATAAAACAAAAATACGTGTGCAGAGGCCATCACAGAGATGACACAAGCGCTGCCTATAACAAGTGAACCTAATATAACAGCTAGTGGACCTATTGTAACAACTATTGAGCATAATGTAACACCTAGTGAGCCTAATGTAACTAGTGAACCTAATGTAACAACTAGTGAGCCTAATGTAACTAGTGAACCTAATGTAACAACTAGTGAGCCTAATGTAACAACTAGTGAGCATAATGTAACACCTAGTGAGCCTAATGTAACTAGCAAACTTAATGAGTATAAAAGCGTTCATGAGTGATCAGAAACAGGATGGAAGGGTTCAGGGAGGGTGAATGCAGGGGTGGGATGTGCTGGTTACAGCCAGTACATGTTGTATGCACATGTAGAAATACCACACTAAATCTCATTAATACATACAGTTACTGTGTGATAATAGCAATAAATAAAAAGCACAGTGGGGAAAACAATTATAATCTAGTATACTTTAAAGCTGACAAGAAAGATTACTAAACTGCTGTCAACCAACAGAGATACTGGGAGAGTTGAATGATGAGGTTCAATTCCGATTCCCCCAAAGATGGAAGGGAGTAAAAGGAGAGTTATGCATAATATTCTTAAGCCTTGAGCTTATTTTTAATGCCCAGAAAGATTAGGGAGTTGGTGCTAAAACATGGTTTGAAATTTCATGGTTGAAAGAAACACAACATAGGTGGTATTTATTTCTAAGCTAACAGCTGCCTTTGAAATTATGAGAGAAATAATAGAGACATTAACTTTAAAAGCAACATGGAGACCAGAATGACTGCTACTGGGTGCAGAGGAGTATCAATTCTCTACTCTTGTATCTTAAAAAAAAGAAAAGAATCTGGCAGAAATTGCCTAAAAGGAACAGAGAGTTCAAAGCAAAGGAATGTACTGTTTCTCCTGCCTTGCTGTCTGTTGGATCCAGTGATAGGTCAAAGCTCTTGTGATATCTTTAAAAGCATAGCAACCCTTAGACCCCAGATTGCTTAGGGGGATTAGGTAGACAAAAGGCATTACTGACAGAGGACAAAGCTCCTAAGGTAGAATGTTGCAGGAAAAAGAGGTCTGCCTTTGGAGGTGATAGGAGCAGTATTGATCTCTTCCACTTACATAAGTTCCTACAATAAGCAAACTCCCACAAAAGCATAAGACAAGAGACTGGAAGAGGCAGGTGGGAAGTTATTTACCAGCTTTAGGGCTTGTGCTGTGGATTGCTATGATTTTGGGTCTGGCTTGAATGTGTCCCCAAAAGGCTCATAAGTTGGAAACTTGGACCTCACTCTGGCAATGACAAAAGGTCCCTGTTAGAGGTAGTTAGGTTATTAGGGTTAACGGCCTCAGAAAGGACTACTGAAGCACTTGAGGGATTGTGGTGAGTTCCACTAGAGAGGGATCTTATGGAGAAAAAAAGCCTGGCCCCAGGTTCTCTGGCTTCCTGTTCTGCTATATCAGGTGCTCAATCTGCACGTACTCTGGCTACTATGGTACCATCCAGCTTGAAGTTCTTACCAAAGGCTAAACAGATGTGGTTGCTTAAATTTAAACTTTCCAACACTGTGAGCTCTATAAATTTCTTTTCTTTACACACTGCAGGGCCTCAGGTATTTTGTTATAGCAACAGAAAATAGGCTAAAATAAGCATAATGAAAAGGTTGACGTAGACAATATAAATGGTTTTACAATATTGTGAATTCATTTAATGCCACTGAATTGCTCGCATGTAAATTGTTAAAATGATAAATATTGTATTGCTTATGTTTTACCACAGTAATAAAGCAAAAAGATCTGCTTTTGACCAGAAACCATGAAGACCTAGATGTGAATTCCAGACTGTGGTCATTTGGGCTCTCTTCCTACAGAGACAGGAGCTTTGGTACTGACTAGGGGCTAGTGACCAGCAGCAGTCAGGCCTGGGCAGAGGACTTGGCA
Organism: Sigmodon hispidus; assembly: GCA_004025045.1. Taxonomy (NCBI): domain Eukaryota; kingdom Metazoa; phylum Chordata; class Mammalia; order Rodentia; family Cricetidae; genus Sigmodon; species Sigmodon hispidus. The sequence goes on along the minus strand of PVIH01001008.1, from coordinate 45,452 downwards.
TGGAAACCAAGTGTGAGAAAAGTGACAAGGAAGAGAACTGGGGAGAATTCAGCCCTGGCACAACTCACTAACAAAATAACTCCCTAAATGTGGATTGACTGGCCTTAGGAGACATGTTCCTACTACTGGGAACGTGAGAAGCTGCTCATGCCCTTGGTAAGAGCATCCAAGCACGGGGTGACTTTTAATGACCTTCAAATTCCCTCCCAAAAGAGCAAGAAAGTAATGTTTATTCCTCTACCATGATCTCCTAGAACTACAGGACATTTTCAGAAATGTCCTCAGTGATGTAAAGTCCGAGAGATACATGGGAAAGGGACTCAGATAATTTTGTAACTTTGTCTACTCTTGGTGCAGAACAGCTGGGATATTACAGAGTGAATAATGAAAGGAAAGTAACCTTAGCAGTGAGAATTGCCAAGCATGACAATCATCAGGTCATGAACTCAGAGGATTGATTTTCCAGAATCCTTCATTTACCAGAAAAAAATCATTTGCGTAGTTTCTATCTTAGAAAAATCTAAACACCTTGGGGAAAACTCAATCAGAATGGAAAATGCTTGCTCTGTAAATATAAAGACCTGAGGTAGATTCTCCAGATCCCTGTAAACACAACAATAACAAAACAAACAAACAACAGGGGCACATGCCTATAACCCAGCACTGGGGGTCAGACAGATCCCTGGAACTCACCGGCCATTGAGCTCTACCTGCCCCCGATCAGAAAGAGACGGTGTCAAAGAAAGAATAATGGTGAACAGGACCTGAGAAAGTATAATTGAGGCTGTCCTCTGGCTTCAGTACAGAAGGAGAGAGAGAGAGACAGAGACAGAGAGAGGGAGGGAGGGACGGAGGGAAGGAGGGAGGGAGGGAGGGAGGGAGGAAGGGAGGGAGGGACGGAGGATACAAAGCTTCTTCAATCCAGCAGTGCTTATTGAAAACTATGTTATCGTGCCTGTAACTCCAGTGCTTAGGAGGTTGATGTGGAAGAATTTCAAGTTCCAGGTCAGCCTAGACTACATAGTGAATTCCAGGTCAGCCTGGACTACATAGTGAATTCCAGGCCAACTTCAGATAAGATATATTATGAGACCCTGCCCCCTCCCCACCCCACTCCCCCCAAATCACTTTATAGTGAATAAGAATGTTTTCCAGGCCCATCCCAAGTGAGCTGTGCACCTCCGCCAGGCAGGTCTCCAGATGTAATAGAAGTGGTCTCGATATATTATTGTGGCTCTGACAAAGGAATAGGAGCCTGTGAGACGGTGACTTTCCCCCGAGGCATCTAGGGTTGTTTAGCCCACTGAGATGAAATTTACAAAAGGTAACTGAATGATGAGAAAGAGTTAATATAATTTCTTCCACCAGAATAATTTACTTTCCATTTTCAGGCAGACAGGCCCTGGCCACTCGGTCTTCTCACTCCATCATTCTCCTGCAGCATAGCAGGGGCCATTAAGCTAGGTAAAAAGATGAATTGCTAAAGATGATTATGCCTGCCTCCAGCAGCCCAGGAAATGTACTCAAGAACAATAAAAATATCCAATGACCTGTCAGGGAGATACTTATGCAAATAAGATCATCACCATTCTCCCTGTGCTTGTTCGTCAAGAGCCCATCACGAAATATAGATGGGAAAACTGTAGCACTGCAAACGAGAAACTGGTTTCAGATTAGGAAATGCTAGAAATGAAAATTCATGCCCAGACGCCTAATTCAGCTATCAAAGAAGATGATGATGGACAGACATAGACCAGAGCCCAAGCTCATTTCCTTTGGAAACCATAACTCCATAAAATGACAGAAATGACAGTTCTTGTTGTTCTTATGAATGATACTACTATGTGCTGAACGTTCTTTGTAATCTTCAAATGTAAAAATACATTATAAATCTACATCAACAGAACCTTTCTGCTCTTAAATAGTAAACAATATTTCTGACCCCAGATGCAATAACCTTGAAGGGATCTTTGAGAACTAAGAAAAAACAGAAATCGAGGCGACTGATAGAAAGCGGAGCAGCAAACTCCATATGGAAACTGGAGCTGAGCTCAGGGACCAGCGGCCCATCCTCTTCCTCTGTGAGCTGGCCAGCCAAGAGCACCCTGAATAAAAAGCCTGGAGTGCTCTGTCCATTACACATGAGACACATGGTCTTTACCACAGATTCCCTGGGGCTTGGGCTTGCCATCTGCAAAAATAAGCATAACAGCACCTATCTCAGAGGGTTGTGGTGAGAATTTTAATGAGGTCCCACTTATAAAGTTCTTAACATAGTTCCTGGAAGGTAAGCCCTCATTTAACACATGCAGGTCGCTATCAGAATGAGACACCTGCCTGCTCACCTGCAGAATCTACTTGCATCTCTAACAGTGATGGAAAAAGAGCATGTCCCTTGCACCCTCCAATGCGTCTCCTTAGTCTCCCCACTTCCATAAGCTGTTGATATCAGAAACGTTGTAATTACACCCCTACACTTACATTGAAATCCAGTTCTTTTCTCACATAGTGTATTCTGGTATCAGTTCCCCCTCCCTCTGCTCCTCCCAGTTTCTCTCCACCTCCCCTCCCATCCAGATCCACTCTTTTTCTATCTCTCATTAAAAGGGGACTGGCTTCTAAGAGATAACAATATAACAAAATAAAATATAATAAGACAAAACAAAAGACATCACATCAAAGTCAGACAGACAAATCAATTCAAAGAGCCCCAAAGAAGGCACAAGAATCAGAGACCTACTCATTCACATGCTCAGAAGTCTCATAAGAATTCTAAACTGAAAGTTATAATATCCCTGATGCTTCTGTAGCAAATCCTGCAGGCTCTTCCCCTCATGTACACTATAATCCCACTCCTTTCCGCTACCTCCAGCTCCCACATAGTCCAAACCGCCACATCCCGACTGCCCGATAGCGCTCCCACGGTTTCCTGGCCGGATCTCTTCCTTGTTCCTATTAAGAATCTGTTCTCCACTCAACAGTTACAAACTCATTCTGCAATATTCAGATCTCCCTGTGGTTTGTTCTGCTCTGCAGAGTGAAGGCTTGTATAAACCTGCAAATCCCTGTGGGTGCGATTATTCCTCTCCCCATACCCCCCACCCCTGCCCACAGGCCTCAGTGCTCATTCTTCTGTGACCCTGCTGCCTTTGCTTCATGATGCTTATTATCACATGCCATTTTGTGACTTCTTTATTTCTCCGCACCATTACGGTCCTGATGAGGGTCCCACAAGGGCAGAGGCTTAGCCTTCTCTGTTCGCCATAATTCATAAAACAGGGCACATGGTCTACATTGTGACTTCATTTTGGGGCTTGGAACTTGGTTTGGTTTGTTTGGAAACCACATAATAGGAAAAGGGGCTGAGAATGAGAAACATGACAACCTGGATTCCAGTCCTGTGTCTGCCGTTCTGAGCAGTGCGGTAGGGGCAGCTCATTCATCCTCTCACCTTCAATGATTGAAGATGCTTTACCTTGAGACTTCAATTTTATTCAAGTGCAACAATACAAAAGAAATGACACGTCTCTGTCCCTATGCTGCGGAGGAAGAGAAAGAAAAGATGCCGGAGGATGGCTGGCAACAGTGTGACAGGTTAGTGAGCTCCAGGTTTAGAACCATGACTCAGCCAGACAGTGGTGGCTCAGGCCTCTAATTCCAACACTCCCGAGGCAGAGGTAGGTGGATCTCTGTGAGTTTGAGTCGAGGCCAGTTTGGTCTACAGAGAGAGTTTCAGGACAGTGAGGGGTGTTACACAAAGAAACCCTGTCTTGGAACACACACACACACACACACACACACACACACACACACACACACACAAGAAAGGAAGGAGGGAGAAAGAAGGAAGAAAGGAAAGACAGAAAGAAAAGAAAAAAGAAACCATAACTCAAAAGAATATAGTAAAAAATAAATGAGGAAGAAGGAAGGCATCGATGTCAGTCTTTCTCTCTCTCTCTCTCTCTCTCTCTCTCTCTCTAAATAGAAATATTGTCCACCTTCATGCCTGACCACACCATCTTCCACTTCCCTCTTTCCCTGGTTTATGTGGCCCTGAAAATACAGACCCAGGAGGGCCTGGGTTCTTCAACTGGAATCCAGGAGCACCATGGACTCTGTGAGTGGGAGTCGAGTGCTCCAGATGCTGAACAGGGACAGATAGCATTAAGTTCTACTCCAACCCAGCATCCCTCTCAGTAACAAATAAAGGCAATAAGCACAGTGGAGTTAGCACACCTTGTCATATGCAGAGATCACACATGTCTTCACCACACACTTTAATTCCCACACATCCTAGAATAATGCTTGTTCAAAACAACAGTAGTTAAGCCTTCGTCATTAAATAAATGAACAAAGAAGCATGCATCTTACTATATAGCACAGAATTTTTAAACTATTTTAATTTTAGCATTTTAGTAAAATTGGTTCTTTTTTTAATCCTGTGACAGTGTTGGTGTCTGTTTGTTTAAAAATGTATCCTGACTTAAATAAATAAATAAAATGTCACTCTGAGAACCAATCTAAAGGAGCCCATGTTGTATTTGTACTAGTGAAAACATGCTTGTCTCCACACTATGGCAACTTCCATCCACCTGGGTCACTGAGGGTGCTTCCTTCAGTTCTGAGCTCATTCTAACTAATGTACACATGAAATGCTGCTTCAGGTCACTCCCCAGTGGCTCCTACTTGAAGCACATATACACTAAAAAGAAAGAAATTATCCTGGTAGTGAATGCCTGCAATCTTTTAGCACTTAGGATCTGAATGCAGGAAGATGAATGGTTTAAAGTCATACTTAGCTATATAGTAAATTTGAAACCAGTTTTGGCTACATGACATTATGCCTCAGAAAAGAGGAGTACAGAAATGAATAACATAATTTAATAAATATAATGTGTTCCTCAGACCTCCCATCCCTACAATTACACTAATCAATTTATTTTCCTATCAGTAATGGCATCTGGCCTTTGCAGAATAAATAATTGACTTTCACATTCTGCCGTATAATACCTAGCTCACACATTTGTTCTTTAGACTAATTAATGTTTGAGTGTTTAAACACAATGCCTTTGCAGAAAGCAATGGCATTATAATGTGTTGGGACACTCTGGTATTGTAATTAGTACTAATTAGATTCTTTTCAACAGCTTGTTGAATTTACAAATTACTGCATGTAAGGTATTCTGCTTTACTTGTTCATTATGAAAGGATCAGACAACAATAGTTCAAATAAGTAACGATTCTCAAGGTTCAACACCAACCACTCCCCACCCCGCTAAAGCCAGGAAAGCATTAGGAAGACACCTTTGTAGGAAATGCCACTGCAGGGGTATGCCAGAAGCCACTCATGTTCGTTTTGAACTTCTTCCAGTCTCAAGATCAGCGATCCCATATTGCGGCTGAAGCATCAGCCACTGTAGGAGAAAGTCCTCTCCATCCTTCACTTCCTTCTGACCTCTCTTTCTTCTTCCTTTCCCCCATTCTCCCCCTCGCTCTCCTGAGACTCCTTTCTATCTTGCCATGCATAAATGCTGTCCCCATTTTATATATGAGCCAGTCAGTCCATAGAAAGAATTCAGTTTCAGACTCAGCAAGTCCTCAGGAGAGTGTTACATGTGTTTTTCACATTTGATAGCTCCATTAATTAGCCATTTATGCCTTGCTCCCCAAATATATTTTCCTTTATAATGAAGAAGCTGACTAAAGTCATCATTATCCTTACAGGAAAAAAAAAAAAAAGGCCTGAAATGATTCTTTCACCTATTTGTAAATTTCATGTTTTACTAACATTTGGATGAATTTTAATTTTTGGATTAAGTTATTTATGATCTACTATCCCTTCTACTAAAAAGTCATCTCAAAAATAGCAGATCAGGTGTTGGAGAGGAGCCTCCGTAGTTAAGAGTGATTGCTGAGCAAATGTGAAGGCTTGAATTTAAATCCTAGCATAGATGCATACGTGCTGGGCCTGTGGCTCTGTGACCCCAGGTGATGGGTACAGAGACAAAAGAATAACCGGACATTCTGGTTGTCAGCCTAGCCAAAAAGCAACAAACAAACACAAAACAACAAAAATGTAAGTTCCAGGTTCAGGGAGAGACTCTGTCTCAAAGGAATAAAGTGGAAAGTGGTAGAAAAGGATACCCAACGTCCTCGTACTGATTAGTTTGTACACAAACTAGTGTCACCTAGGAAGAGAGGACTTCAATTAAGGAATAACCTCCATCAGGTTGTCTCGGGGGCATGTCTGTAATTGCTAATTGATTGCAGGAGGGCCCAACCTAGTGTGGGCAGTACCATACTGGGCAAGTGGTCCTGGGTTGTGTAAGAAAGCAATGTGAGAAAGAGATTGGAAAACAAGCCAATCCACAGTATTTCTCCATGGTTTCTGATTCAGTACCCACCTCCAGGTTTCCGCCCTGAGTTTCTGTCCTGACTTCCCTCAGTGATGGACTGAGATTAAGCCATGTAAGCCACATGAATTATTTCCTCCCCAAATTGCTTTTGCTCATGATATCACAGTGATCAAAAGCAAAATAGAACACCCCCCGTGGCCTTCCTGCACACCCATCCATGAACACACTTGCATAAATCACACACAATACAGTACACTCATACATGCATGTGTACATATACATCTGAAATTCATTTAAATTAAAAAAAAAACAGATCATTTAGAACTGACATATAAAATCAAAGGTTCAATAAATGTTTTAACTTCTACCCTGGAATAAGTTACAGAAGTGAATTTATACACGACAGTCTCAGAAATGTATGATAATATTAGCTATCCCATTTCTTTTCCTCTGAGACATTTACTTTCTGGGCACATAGTAGGCACTTAATAAATGTCAACTTTTACTGTTGCTGTTATCCTGCCTCACATGGAGAGTTTTTCTTAATTAAGAGTTGACATCTCAGTTGGTTTGCACAGGTCTTAGTCATGCTTGAAAATTCTTATTTACTTTTAAATTTAAACAGGACATTTCAATTCTTGTTACTCATTTAATCTTTCTCTCCAACACAGCCATTTTAAATATTTATACTTCAGATATTACACATTCTCCATTGTTGCTAATAAAAGCTATCATTATTCTAACGCTAAGCCTGTGTCTCTTTGCTCAGTCAATTACTCAGACATATCATCTCCCACATCCAGCATGACTTGCATAGGAAATAATTCTTTAAACAAACACACTCAGTCCAAATTTGGAAAACGCTCTGGATTCTTTTGAGCAAAACACAAAAATTGTTCCTTGCCCTGTATGAGTCCCAGAGTCAAGGGAACCTGACCATTACAAACGGCAACCTTTCTAAAGAGAATTCATAGTTTGCCTTTATCTCTTATCGTTTTTGTTGTTTTTTTATCGTCATCTTCAGACTCTGAAGAACTGCTGGACTAATCAGAGCTCGTTGAAGAAGAAGATGAACACCTACCAGATTTCTTCTTTTCTTTTTTTCTTTCTCTGCCTGTTTTTGGATGCGCTCTCCTTTCCACCTAATAATTTCTCTCTGTGTTTTTCTAGTTCTTTTTTCCAATTCTCATTCATCTTTTCTTCAAATTCAGCCAAAACCTTGGAAGCCTTCTTTTTCTTTTCTAGCTGCTCCTTTACTTCCTCCCAAATAGGCCTTGGTCGGGTTCAGATAATCCTGGATTATTGGCCCCGAAGACTGGATTGGACCCCTTGACTAAGCCATCGCTATTGGCGGCCACGAGATTGTATCGCTTGCCTTTGGCGGCGGGAAGATGCGGACCTGCCTTAATCTCTCAATAGACCCCACTTGTCTGCCAAGCCCCAGCCCAGCCCTGGGACCTCAACAGCTACCCCCTAGGGCCTCCACAGTCCTCTGCAGAGGGACAGAGAAGGTTGCCAGCAGGTGGGCACAGCATCGTTCTCCTCAGAAGTTCCAAGAGGGAACAGAAACAAAGAAGTTATAAAATCTTCCAAAATACTCGCAACTGAAAGTATGGTTTTCTATTTTTCATTTCTTCTGTCATATGGAACATGTTCCTCATTACTGCCTTAATGTCACCGTTAAATTTATCATACCTGGAAATCCCGAGTCTCTTTCCCCCTCCCCCTTATAGTTATGGACATTCTTCTGTTTCTTCTGTTCGCCTGGTGATTTTCAAATAGATGTTAGACCCTTAGGGATTGCACGTGTTAAAAGGGTGAATGGTTGAGCCCTATAAGGATCCAGGCAGGCATTGATGGGGCCTGCAGTTAAATTATTCAGGCTGAGCTTGAATCTCAACTTTGCTTTTGACTTTGTATTAGCGCAGGTCCAAAGGTCCGGAGTAGCCTGTGGTCTAGGGCTCATTTCTGTCACCAAGGTCTCTGCTCAGTGCCTGTGGATTACATCCTCTTTCTCCCTTGCAAGATAGGCACATGAACTACCTCTGCGTCTGTCAGCCTCAGAAGTTGTCTGGCCCTATAAATTCATAAGCACATGGTCTTCTGTTCTAGAAAATAGTTTTCTATTATTTCTTTGGCAATCTGCCTCCTTTATTTTCTTTATTTCTCTAGACAGATGTTAAAATTCTTCTTGGCTCTTTTTTAATATTGTCTCCTTCAATTTTCTGTCTTTTGAGATCTGTACTGTTTTCTGAAATATTTCAACCTTATTATCCAAGAAAACAATAAACTTGATTTTTGACCACGGGATTTTATTTTTTATTTTTAAAGTTATTTCTTTTTTAAATTTCTTTTATTAGGTATGTATATGATATAGAGGTGGGGTGAGTGGCTCCATTCATGCACATGCCCAGCTGCCATGATGTGTGTGCAGAGGTTTAATGACTACTTTGTGATAATTACAGGTTTTTAATTTTTCTCCTTTCATTCACTTATGGAGCTAACATTTATCCATAAAGAATCATGCCCCAGATACTGACTTACTGGCTGCAAATGTCACAGTGAAGCAAAGTCAAGACCTTGCTTTTATGGCGCTCACATCCTGGTGATGCTCAGAGAGCCACAAACTATGAGCAGGAGCTCCTTCCCATCTCTCCTACATCCCATGATTCCAAATGCATCAACACACTACCCTTCTTCAGCCCCTTCTAGCCCCTCCCTCTCTTCCCCTCCTCTGGAAACCCAACAGGCTCTTTCCCTGGTTTTCTGGTTCCAACTATGATCTTCTTAAGCATCATATCTACATACACCTCATCCCCCACCTCAGCACCATCATGGCTCCAGTCATAAGCTCATTATATTCCTTCATGACTTTTCTCAAATGGGTAATCTTATTTACCTATTCAATTGCCATTTCCTTCTTGTAATCCCACTTGATTTTGTTCAGCAAGCCCATGGGCTTCAGCAAAGCACTAAGCCAGGAGTGTTCTTACTTGACTGGGTTAGCCAACCATGATGATTCCACACTCCTGCCAGTGATGACTTAGGAAGGAATATGTGACTTGCCTCTGATCAGTGGGACTGTCAGTGAAGTCTGCTAGAAGACAGACTTGAAGATTTGGATCTCTAATGACTTAGTGAGTCCTAGCAATGGGCGACCATGGCTTCCTGTTTTGGGTAAAGAGAGGCAAGTACACATGCCCAGCCTTCCGGTGGAGAAACCAGTGCCCTCTGTACTCCTGACTCAAGGATTGACTCTCAGGCTGAGCTAGAGACTGCTCTTCTCTGTGAAGAAAATACGGAAGAATGTGTGGAATTGCACCATGAGCAAACTCCAGACAATGGAAAACTTCATCTGTTAAACAGAGAATTGGCAAGAAAAGGAAGACTTAGGGGAAAATTTTAGTTTATAAGAGACTTGTTTAGGTATATAAGACAACAGTGATTAAAACCACAAGTAAATATGAAGAAGTCATTACAAAATATGAGATTAGAGCTGCTAACACTAGGAGCAGGGACTGTCCCTAATGTTTTGGCTGCCTCTTGGGAGCCTATTCCTCATGCTGGATTGCCTTGCCCAGCCTTCATACAAGAGGAACAACTACTGGATTCTTGAACCTCCCACTGGTAGACAGCCATTGTGGGACTAGCTGGACCACAGCCTGTAAACCTTTCAAATAAATCCCTTTTAAATGATAGGTAGGTAGGTAGGTAGGTAGATACATAAATAGATAGACAGATAGATGGTAGATTTTGGAAGTTCTGTTCCTCTAGAGAACCCTAACCACACCATAAGAAGTCTTAGCAGCTTCTAGGGCCTTGAGCATTCTAGAACACCCTGACTTACTATTTTAGAATTCTGGTACTATACTAAAGAAACCACATAGAAAAGTCACCTGGAGACAGAATTCCTCAGGTAAGTTCAGTCACCAGCTGGCATGCCAGCTGAATGAAGTCACACAGATAACCACAAATGAAGACAACCAGAACCACCCAGCTGGATCCAGCTGAGATAGCAGAATTATAAGTAAGTAAATATGAGTGCCAGCATCTTCAAGGCTTTAAGTTTGTTGGTGGCAATAGACAGTTGAAGACTGTGGCTGTTTTTGGAGAGACAGGGGCATGTGGAGTTTCTGCAATGACCAATGTGGTTTTTCCTTCAACCTGGGTGATGGCTGCAAGGATGTTGTGACTTGCAATGATTTGCTGAGCTATGCATCTGCTTTGTGTGGTTTTCTGCATCTGTGTTTTATTTTAAAATAAAAATAGTATTTAAGAAGGAAAGGGAAATAAATGTCCACGTGGCTTGGCAGAAAGAAATAGGCTTTTCTTCCAAAATTTCTTCAAACCTTTTAAGCACTATTCCTGGGATCCTAGTAAACACTATTCTTTAATCCTGACCTCACAGAGTCATTCTATACATCAAGCACAGAAATACAAGCTTCTTTGAGTCCTGGTTCTGGCAATTGCAAAACAGAATTAATTGCTTTTATCTCATTAAACCTTTTATTTTTCCTAAGTGAGAAAAACCACGCAGTCCGAAAGAAAGGGCACTTTTAAAAGCTGCCTTACATTTTTTTTTTTCTGTTGGCAGCAATGTGCTATTCTCTTTTAAATGTATTTTGAGTTTCAGAGAACAATCTGTATTGCATTTGTATGAATGCTTGAGTGTGTGTGTGTTGCATTTTTAGTTTAAAATTATTAGAATCTTAGCCTTCGTGTCCGATATTTTCTAAAAAGGCCTCAGCAGACTGTAGCAGATGAATTGGGCTTTATTCTTGCCACCTCTCTATTTCCCCCCATCCTTCTCACTTCTTTCCCCATTGAAATTGTTTCCGGATGTACTTCCCTTCTTAGAGCCACGAGACCTTGCTTTTCTAACCAAAAAAAAAAAAAGTAATCAAAGTTTCTGTTTAGGAGATTAAAATTCACCGCCATAATTCACACTGCATATTTTATAAAGCTTTCACAGTACATGTATTTTAATTAAATTATAAATTCCTGCTAAACTTGGTTCCTTCTGTTGCATTTTCCACCTGTGAGCTCAGTCAGACACTTCCAAAGATTACAATTAAATAAAGCTACCATCAGTTTATGGTCCTCAGCCAAAAATCAACTAACTGGGTCTGGGGATAGAGGTCGGCTGGTAGAGTTCTTTCCTAGCATGCAGAGAGCTCTCGATTCTACCCACTGCACCTCACAGTCTTGAGCTGGAGGGAATCCCTGTAGTCCCAGCACTTGGCGGGTAGAGGCAGAAGGATCAGAGTTTAAGTCATCTATTGACAGAGTTCAAAGCCAGTCTGTGTACAGGTACCCTGACTTAATATAGAAACAAAATTGATATTGCCACCTTGGTAGTTTTAATTACTAGAAACCCTTGTTGATGTGGCCTTTTCATAATGAATGTCTACATAAAGGGAAATGTTTAATTAAGACCATGTCTTATGGATCACCATGAGCTTGATACAGGACAGAGGGAGGAGGATCTCTGAGTTAGAGGCCAGCCTGGTCTACAAAACAAGTTCCAGGACAGCCAGAGCTACACAGAGAAACCCTGTCTTGAAAAACAAACAAAGACCAGGCCTTAAATTTATTTATTTTTCTGTGTATGAGAGCATGTGTGTATGCACTTGGTGTAGCATATTTGTGGAAGCCGGAAGACAATTGGAAGAGTTTTTTCCTTCCACCATGTGGGTCCTAGAAACTGAATTCATGTCATCAAACTCGGCAGCTGGTGCCTTTACTAACTGAGTCATTGTACCAGCTAAACATCAGGTTTTGAGTCAGCATTGTACTCTACGGAGGTCAGGCACATACTAGAGTTCATGGAGAAAAATGAAGATTTTACTGAATCAAAAATAAACCCTTCTAAAGTTAACAGAATCCTTTCTGATTTTATACCTTAGATTTGGAATTTGTTGTCTTGAGCCCTGACTCTCCTGAAACTAGCTCTGTAGACCTGGCTGGCCTCAAACTCATAGAGATCCTCCTGCCTCTATCTCCCAAGTGCTGGGATTAAATGTGTACACCATCCCCTCCCATAAGATTAAGGGTTTCTTAAAGATTATCTTTTTATTCCCAGTGTCTTGGTTTCCATTCATAAAGATAGGTAGAAGTAGAGGCTAATTAGTGATGGAAGTGGGAGGTGGGGTGGAAATTCCCAGCCTTTTGTAGTTAACATTCCTTCCAATTTCTATTCACTTCACCAATAGTCTGAAAAGATTGAAGGCATTTTTTAGACCAGAATGAATTTATAGTGGACCCCCCTCCCTTTTTGCTCCACCTCTCTATTCTTTTCCTGGGAGCTACAATTTCTCACTTCTTAGAAAGAGGCTGTTCCAGCCTGGGGAGAGTTCCAAGCACAATAAAATTTAGAGGAGAGAACATTCTCCTCCTCTCCCTTCGATTTTATGTTTATTTTAGTTTTAGTTTTTTACTTTGCTTTTATTTTTATTAATTTTGATATCAGGTCTCCCAATGTATCCCTGGCTGGCCCGAAACCACATAGGTCAGGCTAGCATATGGTAATCATTCTGTCTCTGTCTCTCTAGTACAAGGATTATAAGAATTTGGTTCAGCCTTCTCTTTCTTTATATGCAAATCTATGTGTGCTCATGTATGTGTGAGTATGTGTACACATGCATTTGTATGTGTATGGAGGTCAGGGGTCAATGCTGGGTGTTGTTCTTTAACTACTGGCAACCTTACTCTTTTGGACAGGATTTCTCACTGTACCTGGAGCTCATAGATTCAGTTAGACTGGCTAGCAAGCCCTCAGAAACTCTTCTGGCTCCACCTAATTAATAGATGTGCACCGCAGCACCTAGCTTCTTTCATGGATGCTGTAGATCAAGCTTGGGTTCTCCTGGTTGCACAACAAACACATTAGCAACTGAGTAGAGAAGAAACTCTCCTAGAAGCCAGATAGTTTTCCCTCCAGCATCACTGACTAGACTGTATCATAATCCCACCTCTGATATTATTACTGGGGAGGAGAACCCATCACCGTGATGGGCACAGAAAACTTTCACCTAGTCTTTGGGGTCCATGATTTGGACGAGTCTCTCAAAAATGGTGCTACATCAAGAAACTTAAAACCTTAAACAAATAGAGTGTTCTTTTAGGGAGGGAAATTGGGAAGGGATGTTGGATTGGCTTCTGATGGTGGCTGACATAATTTGTATCCTAATCATCTCACTAAAGATCCTGCCATTGCTCATCAGAAAGTTGGACTCTGAGGCCACACTGCCATAATTATCAAGATAAACTAGGTCTGTTAAGAGGTCCATTTCTCACCAACAACTGAACACCAGTTCAACCAACAACCAACAACTGAAATAAATAAATGTGTGTATAGATCTTGAACATGACCCTCAGCCAGACCTCAAACAGGAGCCACTTACCCCTCCTCTGCCCAGGGGACTTCACTCCAGACCTATTATCAGCTTCTGTTCGAGCGTACACTCATGCTGAGGGCCTGGGCTCAGTTCCCAGCACCCTAATCAGGTGGCTCACAACTACCTATAGCCCAATAGGGGTGGGGGCTACTGCCCTCTTCTGGGCCTCCAGGGACACCCACACAAACATAGTACACATAAACCCACAAAGGCACACAGACATACACATAAATAATTAAAATGAACCTGAAACTCACTAAAGGCTTCAACTCACTGATGACTGTTAGAAAGACACTGAACCCTACTCAGGCTGCCACTGATTGTATTAACGGTGAGTTCAGGAAAAGCTCTCTCTCTCTCTCTCTCTCTCTCTCTCTCTCTCTCTCTCTCTCCTCTCTCTCTCTTTCTCCCCTCATACAGCCAAGTTTGGCTTTGAACTCTTGATGTTCCTACCTTCACCTCTTGAGTGCTGACATTACACGTATCACTGCTCCCAACTAAAGAACAGTTTCCTTAAGCACTTGTGTGGTCTTTGCTCCACTCAGATCCTCAGGCTGGTGGCTGGCACCTTTAGCCACTGAAGGCAACTTGTGGGGACTAAGTAGGTCAGGAACAGTTTCCTTAACTACTGGCTAACAGCAGACCCACCTGCATCCATAAAAGCCATGCTGTACCGTTTCTCTCAGGACTTTCACAGTCCTCTAAGGAAGCCTTCTGTGGAGGAGTTCAAATTTGTTTTCTTTTTCATTCTTTAAAAATTCAATAGTAATTTTTTCTTTCTACATTTGTTTATTCTTTGTAGAGGTAGGAACATGTAGTGGTCACAGCAGAGTGTGAAGGCTAAGGGACATTCTGCGGTAGCTGTCTCCTTCCACCATGTGAATCCTGGGAATTGAACTCAGATCAAGCTTAGCAGCAAGTGTGTTTACCTGCTGAGCCATTTCAGCAGGCCTTTTTTTAAGTTTTATATTTCATTTATTTGTTTGTTTGCGGAGGGGAGCATGTGTACCAGTGAGGGATGTCACTTCTCTCCTTCACCAAGTGGAGTCTTTTCTCTTTTTTTCTTTTTGGCTTTCTCTGTGTAGCTCTGCCCATCTTGGAATTCACTCTGTAGACCAGGCTGACCTCAAGCTCAGATTATAAGGATCTAACTCAGGGCCTCAGCCCACTGAGTTGTGTCATCAACCCTCAACAGTTTTAAAAAGGAAATTAAGTTATTGTTTCAATATAAAAATACATCATACATGTGTTTTTTTCTCTTTTATCTAAAGTTTTATTTTACTAATTCATATATATGTATATATACATATATATGGCCAGCAAGATGTCTCAGTGAGTAAAGCAATATGCAAGCCTGGTGACTTGCATTCAATATCTGAAACCCATGTAAAAGTAAAAAAGAGAGGGGCTGGAGAGATGGCTCAGCGGTTAAGAGCACCGTCTGCTCTTCCAGAGGACCCGGGTTTGATTCCCAGCACCCACATGGCAGCTAACAACTGTCTGTAGTTCCAGTTCCAGGCAAAACACCAAGGCAAATAAATAAATAAATAATAAATAAAGCTTAAAAAAAAGTAAAAAAGAGAAAGTCAGCTTTACACAGTTGCCCTCTGACTTTGGCATGCATGCAATGGCACACCCATACTCCCACATCATACACACAATAATAATACTTTAGCAGCATAAGAAAAGAACATCTTAGGGCCAACCACTGATACCTAGACTGAATGAGCTTCATTCCTGATGAAAGGAAAACACAATAGTTTTATATACAGGTTGTGAAACAATCACTAAAGGCTACCAGGTAATATCATGACTACAAGTCCGTCTCTGCACTACTTATTAATAAAAATATCTCATCATGTGAAGTTATTAGAAGTCCTCTAAACCATCCTAAAATCAATCCCCTTTTAGGAAACATGAGGGTGTTGGTGATCTTCAAAATTTCTACCTTTAGGAATGAAATAATTCATTGAGACACCTGACACAGCTTTACCTGAAGACTGACTGAATTCTAAGACATGGAGGCTTTTCACAACATCCACATGGATGTTTTGAGGCTGACAAGTCAAATGGTGCTTGTTAAGTGACTGGCCTGGAAGTAAGCACAGATAGAGTTGCTATAGAGTGCTAGCATTCCAGAAAAACAGCTGCTTCAAACAGATACAAACTCAGCAATGCTTAAAATTTATAGACTAGGTATTCAGTGCCCTGGCAAAGTATACCAAGGTCCAAAGAAAGCTACTGCCTCAGCAACAGACAGATCCATGTTTCACTTTGGCCACTTTATGAGGAACAGATCATAAAACCGTATTTAAACTCAACCTTCAACCTTCCTATTGTTTTACTTACAATTAAATCAAAGCATAAGAATATTTATGGGCTGAAGGATGGGCAGAGGGATAAATGTAGGGTTATGGTTTTCTTCGGGAACCTGAAGCTTCAAAACCATGGGAAATCAGAGCCCCGTGACCTTCCTTTGCTCAGGCAGGAACAATCCCCAGCTCCCATGTGTTTTCCAAGGCTCCCTTTCCTTCTGGTGTGCTAGGAAGCAGAGGCTCTTAATCCCTGGAGGTATTTTAACTCTTTTCTTCCCTCTTCAGTACACACACCATGAAAGCCTTCTTCCAAAGCCTCTTCCAAGGAGTGAACACTGACTAGGGGATGTCATGACTACAGTTTTACTCACCTAAATATGTTCATTGCGTCTGTGTTACATATTGATTCTGATAAAGTGGGTAACACTTTTTCTTATTTGAGTCCAGTACCTGCAGCAATCACAACAAAGGTCTTGACCTTGAAGTGAGTATGTCAGCTTATTTCCAACCTTGCTGGGGTTTCTGTAGATGGCTATGCATCAACTTTACGTGTTTCTAACTATGCAGTAAAACATCTTATGAACTCCATAAGCATGACTTTGCTCACAGGCCCCTTGTTAGTGTTCTGTGACATCTCTGGGCCTGCCACTGGATAAAACAGCAAATAGCAAAATTCTAAGAATAAGGCGGGCTTACTCTTTAGCTAAATAAACCATCCATCCATCATTTCTCTCTTCTATAGAGGGACAAGTGACTAGGTTTTCTCCCCCGACATTGTCAGTTACTGATGATTCTCTTCGTCAAAGTACAGAAGCAAGAATTTGAAAAATTATTTATAACCCTTCATGTGCCTTTAAAACTGTTATGAAATGTGACTGAGAGCAAATATGAATAAGGAAATGGATACATATTTTCTTTTTAGGCACAACGTCAAGGTCCAGAAAGGGGGCACAGAGGAAAAACTTCACTGTATCTTTTAAAGAGTGAGAGTAAAACTTGGAGCCGAATACAGATTTTTTTTTTTTTTTTTTTTTTAAGGTACAGGAGCAGGACTCACTAATTCACAAACTAGCTGGAGTGCCGATGGCTGAGGGCAAGATTTGGGCGGGCTGAGTAGGAGCCAAATACACCACAAGATAAGGAGTCAAGACTTCCTGCAGTTTCTGCTCGGTTTGGTTTTTTCTGCCTGTCTCTCGTTCCTGAGTCACTCCTCCGTATCTCCAGATCTTCTAAAAAGATCAGTGTCTTCCCATCTACAAATTTAACAACTGTTTCAAAACACACCAAGCTTCCCCTTTTGCTTTTCTCCCTCTCTGGGGAAGGGACGGAACTATCCAACCTGAAAAGGTAAAGATTTCATCCTTTTTCTGCTTCTGATGAAATCGCCCCGTAATTGGTGTGAAGTTCGGGGAAGGTGTGGCCTGCGCTGCACTTTACAAAACCCGGCCAATATGACCACAGGGAAACTCTGCTCCACAAGCCAGGAATCCCCCCAAGGATATCCCCAGCAATCTCTGCGACCACTTTTAGAAACTACTCAGAGCCAAGTACAAGCTAGAGAGATTTTTCTCCATCAGTGAAAGAACAGATCCTGAAGGCAGAGGGGCGGAGGTAGGGGGATGGGGGAGACAGAGTCTTCTCTAGCCTTCCTGAGAAGACCAGCCCCTCCGGTGCGCCCGTGCGTTCTGGTGCATCCCACATCATCCCATCCCGAGTACCCAGCCCCACTCGAGCTGCGCGGAATCTTGAAACAGGCCACCGGCTCCAAGGGGCAAAAACATATCTAGGAGCCCAGTGCCCGCGAGTGGCACCAGCTAGCGAGCACTCCCTGGGGGACTGGTGGTGCGCAGGGGACCAGGCTAGCCCTGGCTCTGCGCTGCCTTGAAGCCCCGGCTCTGTGCCACCCTGCAGATGGGGCCATACCTCGGATATAGGCGCACTTGCTCTCGTCCAGCTGGCTAGAGGCCGAGCCGCCCATGACCGCGATGCCGCACCCCACGCAGAGGACTAACACCGACCGCGTCTACTGATCGCTGCTGAAGGTGGATGCGACAGGGAACTGGCTCTATAATTAAAAGGCCAACTTCCTCGAGAGGCGTCGCCCCGTGCGGGCGCCTCCTCCAGGTCCGCGCCCTCGGAAGATGTGTGGGTTGGCCCAGAGGCTGTCTTCCCGCCCTCGCTGTGCTGTTGAGCCCTGGGGGTTGTCCAAGGAGCTTCAGGGAACGTGAAAGGACTTCTCTCTTTTGGGCTGACTTTTCACCGCCCAGACATATGTGGAGGGAGTCAGTGGATCACTTTCAGGTGACTGTAAATGTCTGCCAGCTAGAAGCTTCCTTATCCAGTTCTAAAAGGTGGAGGTCAAGAGCCCATTTGCCTCCCTGTTCTCCAGTCACCTGTCCAGAGCGCTCCGAGGAAATCTCTTTCCCGGAAGGATGGGAACCATGGAGACCCATGCCTTCCTGCAACCAAGAAGTTGGACTTGGGAGGTAGAAAGTGAACGGAAAGCTGGGGAAAGCAATGGAAAAGTCTAGCAAACACCAAGGCTGGGTCCCATGCACTCTAATCTGCCTAAGACTCAAAGCATCTGCCACGTGCCTTCTTACTGGATGGGAAATAGCTGGGAAAACGACATAGTCCTTTCCCCCACAACAGCTCTCTGGCTCGGTAGCCTCAGGCAGATCAGCCTGGGCAGAGGAATCACCCAGATTTCTTTCTGTTCTTAGTGGTCATATTTCTAGCAATTCCTTCTAACTTATCCAGGCCTGAAGAGAACTTTAATGGTTCTCCTTATCTGCCTCTCAAGATAATTCTCCAGAACTGTAACACAAATATTTCTCATAACTCACACACCCGGTCTCTCATACCCTGCATATATCCTGTCTAATTTCAAAGTATGTCCAATGTCTTGCAAATTCTTACATCCTCCACTGCCCTCATTTCAACAAGGAGAACCATTTGTGTCACTCTCTGGGTGCCTCATTTCATTCAACTCAACTCTTAAATGCTAATCGCTGGACTAGTGAGTCGAGCGCTGAGCTGAGCCTAGCATTCTGGGAAGCTCCGGATTTGAGTCTTAACATCTCAAAAACAAGGTGTGGCCGTGCACACCTGTAATCCCAGCACTTTGGGGAATAAATGCAGAAGGAGTGGGCTACATGGATATTTGGGGCTAGCTTGGGCTACATGGAATGCCTTTAATCCCAGCACTTAGAAGGCAGAGGCAGGTGAAGGCCAGCCTGGTGTGCAAAGCAAATTCCAGTTCAGCCAGGAGCCAGAGATACACAGAGAAATTGTGTCTGGAAAAATAAAACACTGCATGTATGTGGTAGACAGACATATAGACAAAACACTTGTACACATAAAATAAAATCTTAAAAACTTTCTGGGTGGCTCTTGAAGTATGTTTTTTTTCTGAATAGTACCAATTCCTTTTATTGTATAAACTAGCCTAATTGTACCTCAGAATTCTATTCTTGTTGAGGAAAGCAGACTTAAATCTCCTGTCAAAAGCAGTTTTCCTTTGTCTCTACCAGTATAGTTTATCTGAGTTTGAAAAACACGTGTTCATTCTGATTTCTCACTCCTCTCTTGTGCATTCACAGCTGGAAAGATTTGTGTGGGGTAGGACCAACAAGTCTGTGAGGCAGCAACCTCAGCTTTGTACGGCTGACTGGTCATGTGACCTGGTTAGGTTGCCTAACTCGGGTGTCATGCTAGTCTTCTCACTGTGAAAAAATGCTGAGGATAATCGGCTTATCAGAATTAGTGTTTACTTGGCTCACAGTTCAGAGGTTCAAACCAAGGCCAACTGCTCACATTGTCTTCACGATTATTTCAGCACAGTATGTCATGAGGCGGTTTTTGTTTTTATTTATTTATTTAGGCTTTTTCTTACCCCACCCGTCCCCCACCTTGGTTTTTGGAGACAGGGTGGCCTGGGACCTACAATCCTCCTGTCCTGATTCCTTAGTGCTAAGCTGGCACTGAGCTTGACATTACACATGATGGCAGGAACATGTTACCTCACTGAAGCTGGGAACCAGGAGGGGGTTGGGAATCTGGGTATCTCCTTCAATAACACACTTCTGACAACCTAACTTTCCTTCATTAGACTCTCATTCCTGAAGGCTCCACCACCTTCCTACAGCATGGGAGGCTGATGACCAAGGTTTCATTACATGGACATCTCAGAAACATCCCTATGTGGGTTTCTTCACCAGCTATATGGAGATAGTTCTAGTTGCCTTATCGACCCTTGTCAAAATCAAATTTTATCAGGTCTCGAAACACTTAAGTATATTCCGAGATGCAGATTAAGAGTTCAGTGGGTGAATGCTGGGTTTACCATCAGGAGCAAGACTGAAAATGAAGGAAATTTCTAGATTTGGTTTTTTTCTTTTGGTTTTTTGAGACAGAGTTTTTCTCTGTGGTCCTGACTGTCCTCAAACTTGTAAATCAGGCTGGCCTTGAGCTAGAGATCCACCTGCCTCAACCTCCAAAAGTGCTGGAACTGAAGGTGTGCACCTTTGATTCCTGGCCATTTCTAGAATTTTAATTGACCCTTCAGATCATTCATGCTACATCAAGAAAGAAACAAGTGTTTTTCCCTCCTGTCCCCAAATATTCTCCTCTCAATGGTTTAGGGAAAAATAAGAAATTGATTATTTTAATCTTTTTTAGATTTATTTGCTTGGGGGCGGGGCTGTGCACAACACAGGAATCATTTAGAGCACAGTGAACAACTTACCAGAGTTAGTTTTCTCTTGATCTACCATGTGATCCCAGGAATTAAACACAGGTCATCAGACTTGGCACCTTTACCCGCTAAACCACCTAGGTGTACCCCAGATTTTATTAATTTCAGTCATAGTATCTAATATTTGCAAATCCTATGTGAGCATCATTTTGTTAATCACACTTTAAAACAATTCTCCAAGCAATTCAATAACTTTATAAACCCAATTCAATTTCATAAAGATTCAAACTAGCTAATTTAGCAATCTCCTGTGCAGTGTCCTTTTCTGTCTACATCAACATTTTGCTTTGAAATATTCTTAAGGCTACCTCTCAGATCAATATCACAACCTAACACCACAAGATTACACATTCATTAAGATATAATCCATATACCATAAAATTCTCTCATTTGGATTACCCTTTTAAAGAAGACAAGATCTTAATAGCTATTTAATACTCTTTTGAGGGAGCAGATTTTAAGACAGGTTCCCTCTGTAACCCTGGCTGACCTGGGACTTGATCTATAGATCAGGCTTGGCTAAACCTGCCTCTGTCTTGGGAGTACTGGGTCAAAGGCATACACCACCACTGCCTGGCCTAAATATAATACTCTTAAAGCTTGGGGATTTCCTTGCATGTCATGGAACTATGAGCCCCTTATTTTTCTGTGTTTCCATTCAAGATAAAGGGCTCTGTCACTGGCTACGTAATTGCTTGCAGAGCAGAGGCAGTCACAGGCTTTGTATTTCTTCAAGTATCTTGCTCTGCTGGGTGAAATTAGAGCTGGAACTCTGTGGTTGCATGATTGCTAAGTATATGAGGTGCTATGTCTGTGATCTAATTTAATCTCTACAAACCCACTGAAGGAAGTACTATTTTTATTGCCATTTTTGCAGAGGAGACTAACAACAGTAGGGAGTGTATCTAAGGCATCTGTGTTTTGGGTTGTCTGATATCTCAGTTCATCTTTCTAAATCCTGTGCTGTGCTGTTCTTTTGGCCTAAATCTTAATTTTGTTTGTTTTTGTAAGTAGCCTAGGTTTTACTACAAAAAATTAAATAACATAGTTAAATTAAAAGCAAGGATAAAGATCACCTACCCAAAAGCCAGTATCAGTATTTCTGCATAAACCCAATTATTAGCTTGATATAAATTCTTACAGATTTACAAATTATGAATATATGCATGGATTATAAATGTATGTTAGCTATGATTTATAACTGCATATAAACTTTTGATAGTTATTTATCCAAGTGAAATGGTGTTTTAATATATAATTTATGTCATAATTTTATCTCAAATATTTCTACTTAAATTAATATCTAGCTCCAGATCAGTGGGATTTCACTGTATAAATGGAGCTTAATTCAGCCACAATGTGTGTGTGCCTGTTTCTCTATGCCTCTACCACATTACAAAATTCATAGTATTTATTATTCTTTTATCAGACATTAGTCTTTTTGATATTTGTCAATTTGGGCATCCAAATAAGGATGATATTCTGTTGTCCAAATTTGAAGTTCCTAGAGACAAAGCTTAAATTTTTTTCCCCATGGCCTTTTTAGCTACTCATGTTCCTTGTGAATTTGGAAGGTCTTGACTTGATAGTAAAGGCATCAATCTTCTTGCTATTACATATTCTGCCAGTTGAGAGTCCCGCTGTCCTGAAACTGTAGACCAGGCTGGCCTCAAACTCAGAGATTCTCCTGCCTCTGTCTCCTGAATGTTGGCTGTTTTTTGTTTGTTTGTTTTTTGAGACACTCTTTAGTAGCCCAGGCTGGCCTCAAACTTACTATCCAAAGATGACCTTGAACTACTGATCCCCCTTCCTGTCCCCTCCAACTGCTGGGATTAAACATGAGTGCACCATATGAACTGGCCGAGACTGCATCAGCATGCACAGGGCCTGCACAGATCCAAGACAGGTGGAAGCCCAGCATGGAGAACTGGGGGAAGACGTGAGTTCCCATCCTTAACTGAGAAGTTTTCTCAACTGACAACCACTTACAAAGAAAAACTTAACTTTTGCCAATAGAGTCTCACTGGGTACACAAAACGCACTTGAGGGTAGGCCCCATGGTCAACGAAAAAACAAACTCAATGGTATTTTTATACATTTTTTTTTTGTCTTGTGTTGCTTTGTTTGGGCATTTTTTAACCTTATAAGTCTTTTGTTTGTATATTACCGTTTCTGATTTTGTGGGGGGGGAGGTTGTTTGAGTTTTGTGTTTGCATGTATGTGGTTTTCATGCTTTTCTTTGTTTACTATTATTATTATTATTAAGGGCTTTTTTCCTTTTACTTGTTGTGTAGCTGGATGGATAGGGAGATGGGGAGGACCTAGGAAGAGATGAGAGAGGGGAAGCCATGATCAAAATGTATGGTGTGCAAAGAAAATAAAAGAGTATGTGCTATGTCCAACAAAATTCCAGTTTTCTAAGATTTATATTTCAGACCTGTAAACTGAGGATATATAAAAATTCATTAATATATGTAATACATTTTACATATCAAGTTAGCATATATTCTCTAGTTGAAGCTAGTGTGGTAACTTCTGTGAATAGGAACTCTAGTTGCTTTTGCTGTTGTTTATTTTTTATCAATATTGGCTCTTTCTCTTCATGTGTTTATTATAGTTCTTATGCAATCAGCATCTAAGACTAGAGAGGGAGGCAGTACCAGAAGGAAAAGAAATAAATCTAATTTTTAAATTACTTATTAGCATTGTGTGTACATGTATGTGTACTTACACTTACATGCAGTTCATGGTGAGTGTATGTGTGTGTGTGTGTGTGTGTGCGCGCACACACACTATTGCCACAGCCCTTAATTGGAGGTAAGAGGACAAGTTAGTGGATTGGCTCCTTCCACCTTTGTGTGAGTCCCAAGCGTTGAGCTCAGGTCTCCAGGCTTCATGACATGAGTCCTTAGCCACTAAGCCATTTTACTGGGAACTCTACTTTAATTTATATTTGAAACTCTCTCTCTCTCTCTCTCTCTCTCTCTCTCTCTCTCTCTCTCTCTCTCTCTCTCATGTGTGTGCATGTTTTCAGAATACAATATAGAAAGCTAAGCTGACTAAAATACTTTCTGGAGGAGCCAGCTTCTCAAGGATGATTCTGCAGGCAGGACTGAGCTGGAGTTCCAGAGTGTGCAAAATCTGGCTTTTAGAGAGATAACCAATGTTTGTCTTTCTTTCTTCCTTCCTTCCTTTCTTTCTTTTTATGAGTGAGTGGTAACATACACTTTTAATCCCTCACTCAGAGGCAGATGAATCTCTGTGAGTTCAAGGCCAGCCTGGTCTACATTATAAGGTCTGACCAAGCTAGGGTTACATAGTGAGAGACCTTGCTTCCAAAGAGAGAAAAATGAAGGAAGAAGGGTGGGGGGGAGAGGGAGGAAAGGAAGGAAGGAAGAAAAGAAAGAAAGAAACTATTTTTGAGTTAAAAAATTTATTCAATGTGCTTTTCAAATGTGAATATGCTAAATAAAGGTTTAGAGGCTAGAGATGCTCACTCTAGATCCATTTAAAGGTGCCTAATACATCTTCAAACTCAACAAGACTAGAGTAGCCCAGACCACTTTGGGAAAGCTGTAGCCATGTTGCTGCTCAAGGTAGCCAGAGTCTACTGAAGGCTAAGCTCTAACCCATCTTGGAGGGATTGGGGGAGCTAATGAATTTAGTGCAGAAAGGGAAGAGCGCCACCTGCCGGAATGCCAATGATACTCCGTGCCTGAACGGGGTCTCCAGGCAGAAAGAAAGGCGAACACCACACCCATTGGTCTCACCTAGCCTCCATTCAGAAGCAAACGTTTGTTTTTCTCGGTTCACAAATAAACTACTGTACTAGAAGATTGTTTCTTGGAAGTCCAGTCTATTATTTAATAGTGCAAACTTGTACTCATTATTTGAAACATACATTTTAATATTAAGTTTAATTCAGTTTATAAAGATCAGTTCCCTGTGCTCTTTATAGTACAAATCCACCAATTCATTAATTCTTCTAGTCAGGTATCAGTAGTTGCTAGAAAGCAGCTTATCAATTTCTGACTTATTGCACCACATCCACCTAGCACCCCCACCCAGTAGATTTCTGAATAGTTGCACTCACAAAAGGGATGACGGATGGAGAAGAAATGTCCAGATATCCTGATATCTGAGTGGAAAGAATATACCTATTCCTAGTTAGCATAACTGCCTATTAAAATGTCTTCATCTACACCTCTTTAAATTCTGTTTGATGGAGGACTATGTATTTCCCTTAGGCTACACATGATAATGCTACTATATCAAATTCTATTTGATCAGAATTCTTAGTCACTTAAAATTTTGCTCAGATCAGCTTACTGTCTCAATAACATTTAAGGGAGAAGAATGAAGGAGTAAACTCTGAGTATCTACATATGTATATTATACATAATTATGCTAATTTCTAACCCTGTCCAATCATGATCATCGTTGGTTTAAAGGAAGATCACCACCCCTTAGGTTGCTAAGCTAAGGGAATGAATCTTGAGCTGCCAAATGGGTGTTTGTCAGCCAGAAGGAGAACCCTTGCTTGAAAGAAAAGAAGTGTTCCCATGATGCATCATCAGTTTCATCCCAGTTCTACAAAAGAATAAATCTGCCTGGGTTTTTGTTCGCTGTTTCACCTTGTTTTACTTTGAAGTGGATTTCTGTCTTCCTTCCCATTCTTGAGTGTTTTGATAAATATAGGGCTTAAACAGTGCTTATTTGCAAGATTAAAAATCATTTGACAGCTATATTATGTCCTCATGTATGGTTGGTTAAGACAAATATAAATGGGCATCCTTTTCTATGACTGAAAACAGCATACACCAACAAGGGTCGGTTCTCACATTATATGGCTATTTATTTTTCTTAGTGATTTGCCATTCTTTATAGTTCATCTGGAAAGTGATTTTCTTTCATCCAAAAAATTTGATTGATTATTGACCGCATTATACACCAATTTCAGCTTAGACTTAAAGGTAGCTCAAACTTTGGCAAAACAATCAAAGTCCTACAAATAATGGCCTGTGCATGAGTGTGGAAGTACACACACACACACATTTTCAACTTACATTTGACTCCTTTTTAAATTAGATTTTAAAAACTATAAAGTTTAGCTCCTGTGATTATACAATAAATAAGGAGGGAGACACTTTGGAGTTTGAGTTTGAATTAAATCAGATTGGCCGAAACCCTGACATCTTACTGACTCTGCTTTACGTGATATTATTAAGGTGAAGCCGTGTAAGTGACATAGCTTACTCCTGGAATTGTTGGGTACTACTGTCCCAAGAGCTATAATAACTTTGAATTCAGAGGGTACCCATGTAGAAACACTAAGCAATGCTTCTGTAAGTATTAGTAAAAGCCCTGCTAAAAAAACACAACAGCATCTAACTCCCAAGTTGCCAGCGTTTTGTTGCTGCTGCTAGTGTTACTGTTTCTGGGTGCTTGTTTGCTCTGCTGAAACACATGCTCCATTATCTAAACCATTATTAATAACACCAGGCTTCTGCTCCATGACCGATGAAGGTTTGCTGGGTGAGTGAATGCTTTATACTAGATACAGACTGGTACCACAGTTTTGTTTCCTGTAGTTGCTCCAGATTCTAATCCACAGTACAATGAGTGGAACTGCAAGGAATATCAGGTCACCTTTTCTAAAAATTTTGTTATCCTGATAGTGAAGAAATTGAGAGCAGAAGAAGTGAAGTGATGGTCTGATACAAAGCTAGAGATAACAAACATTTAGCGTATTCCTCTAACAGCAGAGGAGGGAAGTGTACTGTTTCAGACAACAGAGACAGGAAGAAAAATGTTGCCTTCAAAGAGCTTCTGGGCTACTGATGAGAAGCAGGTAAATGAACAGACCACGAAAATACCAAATCAGAATGTTGAAGGGAAGAACTGATGGAAGATGGAAGAGATACAAGTGGTTTAACAGAGTCTGCATCCCAGAGTTGTGTGTCCTAGAGACTGAGTGATGTGAAGGCACGATACACCGGTACAGAAGAAAGGCATTGATCACTGGGAGAGAGCTCAGTGATCAAAGTGCTTGTCAATAAAAGTGTGAGGATCAGGTTTCAGATCTCCAGAACTATGTAGAAGCAGAGCATCCACGGTAGCTACTTGTAATCACAACACTCAGGGACAGGGGGAATCCCCAGGGCAAGCTTGCTAGTTAGCTTAGCTGGAATTGGTCAGCTTTGGGGTCAGTGAGAGAATCTGCCTCAGAAAAATGATAGAGATGGATAGAGAAAGACTCCAGAAATCTACTTCAGACCTTCACTTACACACACACACACACACACACACACACACACACACACACACTCAGAAGGTAGAGGCAGAAGAATCAGAAGTTCAAGATTATCCTCAGCTATTAATAAGCTCTAAGGCTGGACTAGGATACATAAGACTATCTAAAAGTAAATTAGTTAATTAAAAAGATTTTGAGGAAAGGAGCCAAATAATTTGATTTTCATTGTATTTATTTGTTGCAGTGACGGAGAGCAAAGTTACGGCTTTGGCAGAGTTAAGCAAGTGCATTACCACTGAGCTACACCTCTGGCCCTTAGTTACCATTTTAGAAAAAAATCTGACTGTTGAGTGGATAAAGGACCAGCAGTTAGGGGAGAGATGTACCTGAGTGTCTGCTCGGGAGATGTGGTTGGTAGAGAATATAGGGCATGTGATTCACAGAAGGGAAACAGCTTTGGGAAAAAGAGTCAGCTGGGAAATTCTGCAACTGTTGAGCCAGCACAGCAGCCTGCATAGAGATGCCAACTACTCACTTCCCTGGCTGAGTCTCTAAGGGAAAGCTAGGCTGAGAATACCATCGTTAGCAAATAACTGAGAGTCTCTACAGGGAGGAGCCGAGTGTTGTGAGAGGGAGATGCGTGCCGGAAGGGTGGATGGTCAAGGAAGGACTAATGTAGAATGGATCTAAAACAAAATTTATTGTTTTAAGCATTGTTAATACAGTGTGCACGTCACCATATGTACCACCATCATCTCTGTTCATGCATCCTGTAGTAGGATTGTATTCTGTTCCATTGTAAATAATTGTCCAGCCTACTAGTTTAATAAAAAATACTATTGGCTGAAGGAAGTGTGGATGGGCTACCAGACTAAGAAAACTCTGGAAACATCTCAGAACAGACACAGAGAGATGCCAGGAGACCCATGACACAGAGGAAAGAAGCAGAAATGCTGCTCTAAGAAAAGGTACTGAGTCCTTTCCTTTCGGTGGCGCGGGGCGGCAAGATGGCGGTCCAGATTTCCAAGAAGAGAAAGTTTGTGGCCGATGGCATCTTCAAAGCTGAACTGAATGAGTTTCTCACTCGGGAACTGGCTGAAGATGGCTACTCTGGTGTTGAAGTCCGAGTTACACCAACCAGAACAGAAATCATCATTTTAGCCACCAGGACTCAGAATGTTCTTGGTGAGAAGGGTCATCGAATCCGGGAGTCGGCTTCAGCAGTCCAGAAGAGGTTTGGCTTCCCTGAGGGCAGTGTAGAGCTTTAGGCAGAAAAGGTGGTCACAAGACGTCTGTGTGCCATTGCTCAGGCAGAGTCTGTACGTTACAAACTCCTAGGAGGGCTTGCTGTGCGGAGGGCCTGCTATGGTGTGCTTCGGTTCATTATGGAGAGAGGGGCCAAGGGCTGCAAGGTTGTGGTGTCTGGGAAGCTCCGAGGACAGAGGGCCAAGTCCATGAAGTTTGTGGACGGGCTGATGATCCACAGTGGAGACCCTGTCAACTATTATGTTGACACTGCTGTGTGTCATGTGCTCCTCAGACAGGGTGTGTTGGGCATCAAAGTGAAGATCATGCTGCCCTGGGACCCAAGTGGTAAGATTGGCCCCAAGAAGCCTCTCCCTGATCACGTGAGCATTGTGGAACCTAAAGAGGAAATCCTGCCCACTACCCCCATCTCAGAGCAGAAGGGCGGGAAGCCAGAGCCACCTGCTATGCCCCAGCCGGTGCCTACAGCATAACAGGATCTTGGCAGCTGCATCTGGAGGCTGGATGTTGTCCTGTACAGACGTTTAATAAAATCTTAAACAAAGACATTAAAAAAAAAAGAAAAGAAAAGGTACTGAGCCCCATGGCCAAACAGGATAAAAATAATAGGTTAGTTTAAAGGTAAAAAGTTAATAGGCTATATGACTGGCCCTAGGCCAATCAGTGTAAAATTAATACAAGCGTCTGTGTGATTCTGTGATTCTGTGGGACTGCCAGACTGCCTGTCAAACCTCTGGTCTAGACCCGAAAGTCCAGGCCAGAAATATCTCCATTGACCCAAACAGAGCTCATGGACTTACTAAGCAGCAGCTAGCCAATCCTCCCTCTACAACACTCTGCTAACTGTGAGTCTCCTTTCTGTCACTGTGAATTTGCTTAGTCCAGGTTCCTCATCAGAGTAGACTTAAAGTATTTCTCTTTTGTTTCCATATTATTTTCTTTTTCATTAACGTTTAATTATGTATGTGTGAGTATGTGTACTTGCTGTGTCATATTGCTCTTGAGCACTGTCAGTATCTTGTCACTGTAAATATTGGTTTAATAAAATGCTGATTGGTCGAGTATCTAGACAGAAAGAAGTAGAGGAGGGGCAACCAGAAGAGAGGAATGCTGGGAAGCAGAAAAGACATCAACAGACAGCACTGAGATGAAGAGGAAGATGAAAATGCTACACTGAAGAAAAGCTACCAAGCCACATGGCTAAACGAGACAAGAATCATGGGCTAGTTTACAAGTAAGAGTTAGTAAGTTATATGCTTGAGTTAGGCCAAACAGCTTGTAATTAATATAAGCCTCTGTATGTTTATTTGGGACTGAACGGCTGCAGGACCAGCCAGATGAGACACAGAAGCTTCATACTACCTGCATGGGTGCTGGCAAGTGCTGCAGTAGGAGGTCAGATCCTCTGGAGCTGCAGTTTCTCCTGGCTGTGAGTTTTGTGACGGAGGTGCTGGGAACAGAACTCAGATCCTCTGCAAGAGTGATACACGTTTATAACTCCTGACCCATCTCACCAGCCCTGTCTTCTCTGTTTTCATAGAAATGTCTTTAAGTTTCATATGTAAAATGTGTCAGAATGTCATTCCTTTTTACATATTATGTCATTTTGTTTGTTTGGGTTTAAGACAGGGTCTTGCGTAGCCCAGCCAGGCTTCAAACTCATTATGTAGCTGAGGGTGACTATGAAATTCTGGTCCTCCTGCCCCCATCTCCTGAGTCTATCATTACAGGTCTATATCCCACGCCTGATTTTATGTGGTACTAGGGACTGAACCCAGGGCTTCATCCTTGCAAAAAGACACTTTACCAACTAAAGTACATCTCAAGCTCCATATTGCACTTTTGTGATGAGGGAATTGAAGCTTGTGGAGGGAGGAAGGGAGGGAGGGAGGGAGGGAGGGAGGAAGGAAGGAAGGAAGAAAGAAAGGAAGGAAGCTGAATTCCCACTGATTGCAAGGCCTGACAAGCATTGGCTTTGCCTGAACGGTTCAGAGAGATGAAGGATGTGTATAGCACCTATGTATATGACCTCTTGTTTCTTCACTATCTAAAGAGGGATGGAAAAGAGAAGCGAGAGAAACATATCAGGAATAGGTCCTCAAGCATGGCAGAATGGAAAAGCTGAAGAACAGGCTCAATCTACACGACAGAGGAACATGCAAGGGAAGGAGAGAGATCCAGATCGTGTCAGAAACCAGATTTGGTGAGCCTTGGTGAGAAAGGCAGCTTCCTTTAGAGATACTGAGACTGAAGACACCATGGGCATGAATTCAGGAGAAAAAAGCATTGGAACTGAGGTAATCAGTACTCTGTACAGACAGGACCGAGGTTCCAAATCTTTAGGGCAGAGGGAAACCTATCTATTATTTCCAAATGTTTCTATGCTTATGTTTATGCTTCTGAAACTTCAAAAGACACTGGTGCAAACTCTGCTCAAAAAAAAAAAAAAAAGGATTCCCTATTGCATGTAGAAATGTAAGCTTAATACCAGCATATGGAAGGCTGGGTTAAGAAGTATAAGCTCAAGGCTAACTTGTATTACACAGCAAGACCCTGCCTCAAAACAAAAGGAGATATTCTGAATGCTTTTATTCCCTACAGATGAACACTGTGAATGTCTCTTTCCAAAATGATTAAGTTTGAAACAAGAAGCCACAATAATTTTGTCTTGTAGTAAATACATCCACTAAGCTCCCATATCTTAGAATTCTTAGAATTTACTACTTTTGATGAAAGTGTCCAAGAACAGGGCCAGCAAAATGGATCAGCAGTCACAGGTACCCACCACCACACTACAGCTTTAGCTTCTGGAGACAGTCTCAGGGGAAGGAGATAGAAATTCCTGAAAGTTATCCTCTGACCTCCAAATGTATGCAGTGGCATACTCACAACATCTACACATACATGTGCACACACACACACACGCACACGCACACATGCACACGCGTGTACACACAGAGCACATAAATAAATAGTTAAATATAATTTTTTTGAGCCAAGAATATAAGAAAGTTGTAAGGCAGTGGTTCTCAGCCTGTGGGTTGCAAGATCTTTGAGGGTCACGTATCAGATATTTACATTATGATTTATAACAGTAGCAAATCACAGTTATAAAGAAGCAATGAAAATAATTTTATAGTTCATGGGTCATCACAACGTGAGGAGCTATATTAAAGGGTCATAGCATTAGGAAGGTTGAGAACCACAGCTATAGAAGTTATTTTGAATGATAACTATCTTTAGCCTTTCAAATATATTGAGCCTTAATCTGAGGTCTGATATGTGGGCTCTCCTGGAAAAGTCTCATGCTTTGAGAAGAATGAGCAGCTGCCCTTGTAGGGTAGAGTGTTCTGCCTTATGATGGTTGTTCTCTGTTGTCTGTCTGTTGAGGTTGAGCTATGCAGAGGAGACTGTAAAGCAAGCTCCTGGGCACATATATGAGAGTGTTTCCAGAGAGAATTAACTGTAGGGGAAGAGCTGCCTGGAACATGAGTAGCACCATCCAAACAAGTGGAGGACCAAAAGGAAAAGGAAGCCAGCTAGTAAAAGACATCCCTCATTCTACTTCCAACCTATCACACAGTGAGGGGGTAGCCTCTGCCGTATGCTCCTAACACTATGATGGTCTTCCATCCATGGGCCCATAAAGAGCAAATTCTTCCCATAGTATCTATGTGATCCGTTCTTGTAACACCAGGACTTGAAAGCCTGGGGAAGCAGAGGGTTGTAGTTAGAGGTCAGCCTGGGCTATATAGCAAAAACCTTTCCAAAGACAACTAAATAAGCCAGTGTGAGGTACATAGGGAGGGAGTTTCAATGTAGGCTAGGGCACAGAGTGAGATCCAGCCTCACAAAAAGAAGAAAATTAAGTAAAAACAAAAACAAAACACCCAACAACAACAAAAAACCTGTTTTGATTGTTTTGGGCTCTGTCTGCAGGTACCAAGAATTGGCCTGAGATGGGCAATTAATATTGTCTTGGGTTTTTTTTTAGCTTGGTGCCTGGCCTGCTTTTATCTCTATTTGTTATTGCTTTTGAATAGTCTGGTCTTCAAGGCCTGGCTCCCAATGTAAGAAAAAAATATTGAGGGGCTGAGAGAAAGATGCTATTTATTCCTTTCATCCTCTATAAGTTATTTCAGATAGATGGGAAGGGACCCTGGAAATGATTAACTGTTACCTCATCATAAGCTGTGATCAGTAACAACAATTAATGTCCATAGCATTTGATATGTAGAGATCAGAGACCTTTTCCTCATCTTGGTACCTAAAAGTTGTGTCTGGGCTTTGCAAGACAGGCACACAGCTAGCTGCCTGCTACAGGCAGCACATGCTGAAACCGAGTGAAGAAAACTGTTACCTAAGCCTTTCCCTAGATGTTAGAATTTTTCAACAGAGTCTGGATTTCCATAGCAGTCCGTTGTGGAATATTCCTTTACACTGTGTGAAGATGTGTTACTGTGATTGGTTTAATAAAAACCTAAATGGTTAATAGGTAGGCAAGATTTTCGAGGCAGAGAGAATGATGGGTAGAAGAAGCTGGGGTTGCAAGCAGGACACAGGGGAAATAAGATATGCAGGATGAACGGTAAAAACCACAAGCCATGTGGCAGCTTGTATATGAATAGAAATAGGTTAATTTATGAGGTCATTGAAACAAGCCTAAGTTATAGGCCAAGCTTTCATAATTAATAATAAGTCTGTGTCATTATTTGGGAGCTAGCTGGTAGGACAAAAGAAATCTAGTCACATCAGACAGACTTTGCAAGTGTAATTGTTGTCAACATAGATAACAGATTTCTGATGCCTCTACTCTGCCATATTCCCAGAATGTGGAGGTCTCTGTAAGCACCAAGGCTAAAGGGAAATAATTCATATGAGGTTAAGGAGGAAACTCATCCAGTAAGACTTAATTAGCCCGTGCTGGTTCAAATTTCTGGAGTCTGACATTAGGTCAGTTCATTTTAGACATATTTAAGTCCAATTATCCCAGTCTCATGTGCACAATAAAGCTTAAAGCATGACCACGTTGAAACTCTTTTACAAAGTTCATGTGACCTCTGCTATAAAGATGGGTTCTATAGCTTAAGGGCCTAGGATCTGCTGTGATCTCTGACCACAATAGCTGAAGCCAGAAGTCAGCTGATTTTAAAGAGCTTGTGACATCTCCCCTAAGGATGGGTTCTAATGACGAAAACCAAAGCTAAGGGCAAAGGTCTAGGGAAGGAAGGTCTGGAATAAACATTCCCAGGTATTTGGGTTAGGCTTAGCCCTACAGATAGATAACAAAGGTCAGTGAGCTGTCAGTAGCATTCTGGATGGAAAACAAGTATTAATTTCCTCTACTGAGAAGACAACCATAAGTAACTAACATTGCTGGGTTCTCCGGTGCCTGTCTGTGAGCACACATGCCTTCTACACCAGAATCCTTCCAACTGTGCTGTCTCTCATGTTCTCACAACTCCCATCAACCCTACCGAGAATCTCACAATAAAGTTACGCTATGGAATTATTTTCCTCAAGCTAATTTCTTCTTTAAAATAAATTCTGCTACCACTTATAAAGACCATTTTCTTCACCTTCCTACATCTTATGAGACTTCATATTTATCTAGTCACAGACCAACATCAAGCCCTCTGTTACTATGCTTATTAAAGGTCTATTGGGAGTTGAATCCAAGATGTCCCCCAAGAAGAGTTTGGTTGCAAGTGGCGAGCTTTTAGGAAATGATTGGGTTTCAAGAACTTTCTTGATGAATGTATAGTGTGATAATTGTATTAGGAAGTAGAGCTAAGAGTAGGAAGTCACTAGAACCATGCCCTAAAAGATGTATCTTAGAACCAATCCCCCCCCACACCCACCCCTTTTTGTCTCTTTTTGTCTGCTGTGAGATGAGGTATTTGGATCTATGACATACTTCCCATGGAGGTGTTCAGGTCTACAACAATGCAGCCCTCCGACAAGACGAGAGCATCTGAGACTAGGAGCCAAAGGAAAATGTTAAACCTTTAAGTTGTTTTAGCTAAAAAGGAAAAGTCTGACTGACAATCAAGAAACAAAATGCAATCAGGTGGTGTTGGTGCACACCTTTGATCTCGAGAAGCAGAGGCAGGAGAATCTCCAAATTGGAGGTCAGCCTGGTCTACAGAGTGAGTTTCAGGACAGCCAGGGCTACAGAGAAACTCTGTGTCAGAATAAAAGAAAATGCAAAGTGAAATAAGATAGGGGGAGAGGGGGAGAGAGAGGGAGAGGGAGAGGGAGAGGGAGAGGGAGAGGGAGAGGGAGAGAGAGAGAGAGAGAGAGAGAGGAGAGAGAGAGAGAGAGAGAGAGAGAGAGAGAGAGAGAGAGAGAGAGAAAATGGTAGGAGGAGCAGAAGCCACTGTTTCCTCAGGGAAGCAAACAACCGACAGGAAGCACTCATTGCTGGAAATTTGAAAAGATACATTTCACGCACCAGAGCACTTACGGAGGTGGGAATGTAGCTCAGTTGGTAGCGGGTGAGCTTAGTATGTGCAAGGCCCTGGGATCGATCCCCAGCGTCACATAAACTGGGCATGCTGGTACCTGCTTGCAATCCTACCACTTGGGAGATAGAGGCAAGAGGACTAGAGGTTCAAGGGCAGCCCAGTTACATAAGGAGTTCAATACCAGCTTGGCCTAGAGATTCTGCCTTAAAAGGAAAGAAAAGCCGGATACTACAGGCGGTGCTCTACTTATCGCCCCGTCCACTACGTGTGTTACCCTCTTACAAAGAGGGCAAAGGCTTCCTTTGCAAGCCCACGGGTCAAACATTCATCCTTAGAATCCATTTAAAGTTGGAGAGAAAGCCCAGCTCCACAGAATTGCCCTCTAACCTCTACATGTGGACCATGGTGTGCCCTAAATAGACAAATGCACACACATCACACACATATACACACAGGTACTCACATAAACATGTACATATGTCCCTATGTTCATATGCACACACACACATAAGCACACAATGAAGACAAATGTTTATAAAGAAAAGCATTTAAATAACTATTCATTTTGGCTGCATAAAATACATATTTTATTTATAATTAATAGATCATGAGAGCATCAAACAAAATAAATTGAAACAATCCATTCTTTCTAAATTCTCCAAAAGTTACTCCGTATTCCAGTGACCTTGGACCTTTTGGCTCTGTTTCCTTTATATATATATATATATATATATATATATATCTTCTGGAGACTGGCTTGGAGCAGCATTAGCAGGAAATAACAAGCTACAGATTGTTTATTTCACACCTTGCAGTACCCCAATGAGAACGACAGCTTGTAATAGCTAAACAAATTAAATTACTGGAAGGTCAGCTTATGATGAGGCCACACTAGCTGGATAATTAACAGATATGGGTCGCCAGCCTGTCTGCCAAGAATATACTTAATAATGAGATAAGTAACACTTATTAGCATCTACTGTGTCTTATCATCTCAGACAGAGGCTCTTCTTTCACCCTTAGAGCCAAGCCACAAGGTGAGTCCAAACTTGCACACATGCATCTGCCCCCAAGGAATAAATAAATGTGATTTTAAAAAGTGATTAAAGAAGGGGCTGGAGAGATGGCTCAGAGGTTAAGAGCACTGACTGCTCTTGCAGAGGTCCTGAGTTCAATTCCCAGCAACCACATGGTGACTCACAACCATCTGTAATGAGATTTGGCGCCCGCTTTGCCCTCTTCTGGCCTGGAGTCAATATAGGTAGAATGCTGTGTACCTAATAAATAAACTTAAAGAAAAAAAAGCTCTTTTCTCTTCTACTCTGCTCCCTACCCACTCTACCCTCTCTCTTTTCCTCTTCTTTCCCCTCCCCAATCCGTTTCTTAATAAACCTAATACAGCTCCTTGGGGAGAAAAAAAGTGCTTAAAGATCAAGGTCAGCTTAGGATACATAATGAGACTTGTCTCAAAATAAATAATAACTAAGAAATAACAGAACCTTATATAAACTCAATATTTTCTGACTCAAAAGTCTATATGCGCTGAGCGGTGGTGGCGCATGTCTTTAATCCCAATACTCATGAG
The DNA here is from genome assembly GCA_004025045.1 of Sigmodon hispidus. Lineage (NCBI taxonomy): Eukaryota > Metazoa > Chordata > Mammalia > Rodentia > Cricetidae > Sigmodon > Sigmodon hispidus. The sequence continues at coordinate 9,057 of PVIH01001008.1, read as the reverse complement.
GCAGAGGCAGGTGAATCTCTGTCAGTTCAAGGCCAGCCTGGTCTACAGAGTGCATTCCCAGGACAGGCTCCAAAGCGACACAGAGAAACCCTGCCTTGAAAACAACAACAAAATCTATACGCTTTTTTGTTTGTTTGTTTTGGTAAAATACTTTTTATTGGTTGTGTGTGTGTGTGTGTGTGTGTGTGTGTGTGTGGTGCCTGGAAGGGCCTTGTGAACGCTAGGCAGAGAGTCTACCATTGAGCTACAATCCCATCGTTTGCATGCTGTGAATACTATGATCTTTGTCGCATGGGAATGCTGTTCATTTTAATATAGTCATTCATTTGAAATTGGGAAATAGGACAACTTTTCCATCGATATCATGGCTCCATCATACACATACAAAATCAAATTGTGTTTGACTTACTTATAAATTTGTAATTCTGACTTTAAGATTTAAATCCCTTCAAAAAGCATTTTATTCTTATTTTTTAATTTATTTTAAATTTAGTTGAAAAAGGTACAGTATTCTACCTGCACATATGCCTGCTTGTCAGAAACAGACAACAGATCTCATTATAGATGGTTGTGAGCCACCATGTGGTTTCTGGGAATTGAACTCAGGACCTCTGGAAGAGCAGCCAGTGCTCTTAACCTCTGAGCTGTCTCTCCAGCCCCTCAAGAAGCATTTTAAATGTTTCAAACATTAAATTTTATTTGTGATTGAGATGAGCTTTACATATTTCTTGAAGTATTTACTGAATTTTGGCAGAGGTTTATTTCATCCAATAGATAGAGCAAAGTATAAGCTATTTTTTAAAATTATTTATTTTTGAGAAAGGGTCTCACTTATATAGCTCCTCAGGCTAGGCTGGAACTCACTATGTAGACCAGGGGCTGACTCACAGAGATCTATCTGTCTTTGCCTCCTGAGTGTTAGGATTAAAGACATGCCACACCAAACCCAGTCCAAAAAATTCTTTTCTTATAGAAATTATCATAAAGTATGTTTTCACGTTCATCGCTCCTTCACTTCTCTAAATCTCACTTAAGTTACACAGCTGCAATCTGGTTCCTCCTCCTGCCAAGACATTCACATACCCAAAACCATAGACAATAAACTGTGATGACTTTATGTCTACAAAGAGAGTTAATGGCTTTTTTCCCTCTCCCCCATAAAAGAAATTTTAGATACTAGATTATAGTAGATTTAGATATAATAAAACTGTTCACATTCACCCACCCACACTGACATAGGCCTGTAATCCCTGTACTCAGAGGCTGAAACAGGAGAATCAAGTCAAAACTCTCTGTATAAGACATGAGAGGGAAAGAATATGGTCAAAATATATTTAAATTTGAAAATTCTTTTGAAAAATATTTTTAAAAAGTCTCCAAATAAGCCAGGCATTGGTAGCACATGCCTTTAATCCCAGCACTCTGTAGAGGCAGGCAGATTTCTTTGAGTTCCAGACCAGCCTGGTTTACAGAGTGAGTTGGAGGACAGCTGTATTGGGAACCTCTGTCTTGAAAAACCAATAAAATAAAATAAAATAAATCTCTGAATAGGGGCAGCAAGATGGCCCAGTAGGTAAAGGTGCTTGCTGCTGCCAAACCCGAGGACCTTTCATTCCCCAGAACCCACAAGGAAAGAGAGAACAGATTTGTCCAAGTTCTGTGAGTTTTAGCCATGTCACACACACACACAACTGCCATAAAATTTTAATGTTTAATTTTTAGTTTAAGAGATCCCCAAATGGATAGAGAATAGTCTTTAGCAGGTGCACTTTAGCCAAAGTGCACTACAGAAATTCCAGAAACTGAGTAGGTTTTTGTTTTTAAGACAAGATTCTTGTGTAGTCCAAGCTGGCCTCAGACACCTTTGGAGTGCTCTCGTTATCAGCAGGTCCTATCACACCCAGGTGTCTTGATTCTGTGGTTGCTGTGGACTTTTTATTTTTCAAGACACTTCTTGCTATGGAGCTGGTGGCTTCAGTATTACTATGCAAACTAGGCTGGCCTGACCTCCTGGGTGATCTCCCTGTCTGTACCTCCTGAGCATTGTGGTTGGGTGTCACTTCACTGGCTTTGGCTTAATATTTTTTGGTATAGATTTGCATCTGTGGTTAAAGAGGGGTTAATATTAAATATGTCGATGATTTAATAAACATTCTTTGCTGGATTAATGAAGACACTAGCACCAAGTGGGACAAAGATGGCTAGGACACCTAGTCAATTGTTGGGGCTCTAAGCTTCGGACAGTTTGCTCTGAGATTGACAAGAAAAAATAGTTACCCATTCAGAAGGAGAGTTCAGGGAATAGTAGTGTGTGTGTGTGTGTGTGTGTGTGTGTGAGAGAGAGAGAGAGAGAGAGAGAGAGAGAGAGAGAGAAGGAGAGTGCAGGAAATAGTAGTGTGTGTGAGAGAGACAGGGGGAGAGGGAAGAAAAGGGAGGGGGGGAGAGAGAGAGAGAGACCCTGGAGACGGCACCAGGGCTTTGCTATAAGTACCCAACAAGAAAACATTCACCTTTATACACTACTAATTGGAGTATAATTGTAAATTTTCAGTTGGAAAGTTTAATAATATACTTGCTTTTCAGGCAGTCATAGCGTTACATGACTACAATCCTAGCATTCAAGAGGTCCAAGAAGAAAGGTCAGGAGTTCAAGGCCAGCCTTGCATACATACATGAGACCTTTCTCAAAAACATTTTTTAAAATTGTGTGTGTTGTCTGTGTGTGCTTGTGCACATATGTGTAGTGTCCTGTGGAGGTCGAAAGAGGGCATCGTATCCCTGGAGCTTCCATTACCGGCAGGTGTCAGCTTTCTGACAGGGGTGCTAGGAACTGAACTCATGACCTTTCCTAGAGCAAAGTTCTCTTGATCACTGAGCCACTCTCCAGCCCCTTCCAAAACTGGATTTTCATTTTAACATTTTAGCTATTTGGATGACCATCTTAAGGGGTCCCTCCTATAGAAGTAATAAGTGCTGATGAAATGCATGTATATATATTATGTATATATGTGTATCTTACACAGAAAACATATATATATAAATTATTATCAGGGGCTATCTCCCCCATGTTAGTTGGGACATAATTGACAAGTAAAAATGTTTGTATCTACCCAGGCATAGTGGCACAGGTCTATAAAGACACTGAAGCAGAAGAATCAAGAATTGGATATCATAAACACTGCATCTCTCTCTCGTATGTGGGTGTTAACGTCGAATTTTTAGGTTTATGTATTTATCTTAAAAAGACAGAAAGCTAGAACTGAGACATTAGAAAGGGTGCCTGATAAAAAGGCCTTAAAAACAAACAACAGATTGAAAGGTCAAGGAGACCAAAGAGAGTGGGAATACTGAGGTTGTAGGGGTGATGTGGGATGGTCTTTCTGTATTCTGTGAATATGTATTGTTGCCATTAGTTTAAAAAAATGTTGCTTTGGCCTATGTCGAGACAGTATATAGTCAGGCAAGAGTCCACAAGACATACAGGATGAAGAAAGGCAGAGTCGGAGCAGACAATGTGATCTACCAGAGAACAAGATGTAATGGAACACAGGTAAAGCCCCAAAACACATGATGATACATGGATTAATAGAAATGGGTCAATTTAAGATAAAAGATCTAGTTAGCAATAAGCCTGAGCAATAGACCAAACACTCTGTGATCAATATTAAGCCTCTGAATGATTATTTTATAAGCTGCTACAGGGCCGGGTGGGACCCAGAAACTCCCAGCTACATAGAGGTTAAGAAGTGATAAGGGCAAGGATTAGCTCATCAAGCTAAGGATGCAGGAAAATGAGACTCAGTACTTGCCTGCAATATCATCCAGGGAGAGGCAAAATTAATATTCTTCAAGCACGACACTGACAGGGATAGGGATGTAACACGTAGTAAAGTGCTTGCCCACAAAACACATGTCCTTGAGCTAAAATTCGAGCACTGAAAAAGAAAGAACTATGTGGTGATATGTTGCATATTTAATAAGATCTGAAATGTCCAGAGATCAACACACAGTCAAAACCTAGGCAGACACTCAGGGATTTCTTGATCTTTGAATACAGGGACAAACAGCTAGGCTTTAATAGCACACACACCTTTAATCCCAGCACAGGGAAAGCCTAGGAGTAGTGACCTACACGCTTAATCCCATAACTCTAGAGACAGAATTTTGTGTGTGTCTGTGAGTTCAAGGCTGACTACCAAATAGAGTAGTTCCTGCCTTTAATCTTTATCTGGATGGGATACAGAAGGGTATTTAAGGCAGCACAGGAAACCAGCAGAGGCAGAAGCAACCAGGAGTGAGATTGAGGAAGCTGAAAGATAGTTGGGTGAGATTTGACTGTGGTATTTCCTCTCTCCGATATTTCAGCCTTTCCCTGATACCTGTCTCTGAGTCTCCTTCAGTACAAACTGAATTCGTGTTACAGAACTATGTTATAATTACAAAGATCATTTGACCTTAACTTCTATGAAACCAATGTAAATGCAGTAATTCTTTGACACATCTGATAGCCACCGTCTGCTCTGTTAGTGTCTATCACTAGTATTGCATTGTTTTGTATTCCCCAGAGAGTTCCCTTGGCCAGAGAAACTGCAATTCTACACTGGGTGTTGCAGCTCAGAACTGTAATCCCAATATTTGGAAAGTTGAATCAGGTGGATTATGTGTTCAAGGTCAGCCTGCTACTGCCTTGAGTTTGTGCTGAGAAAAACTGAAGCTCAATTCCAATCAAATGCATCTCTGTTGCACAAATTCTGGTTGTATTAAAAGAAACTCACAGCCAGATATCAGGGAAAGGCTGAAATATGAAAGAGAGAAACACCACAGTCAAATCTCACCCAGCTGTCTTCCAGCTTCCTCAGCCTCGCTCCTCATTGCTTCTAATGCCTCATCTGTCTTTCTGTGCCTGCCTTAATTACCTTCTTTGCCCAGTTGTAGCACATCCAGCTTAAGATTAAAGTCCTGGGATACTACTATTTGGTAGTTAGCCTTGAACTCACAGAAACGCAGAAAGATCTCTGTTTCTGGAGTTATGGGATTAAAGGCAAGACACCACCACTGCCAACCTGGGAGCCTGGAACTCCCTCTGTAAATCAAACTGGCCTCAAACTCAGATCTGCTGGGATTAAAAGTGTAGGTCACCACTCCTGGTCTTTCCAGTGCTGGGATTAAAGGTGTGAGTTACCACTCTCTGACCCTCCTGGATTGGCAGTGGGTAGATCTCTTCTCTGATATTCCAGACTAGTTTTATTAAATATATAACATATCACCACACATCTTCCCTTCAGATTAGAGAGTTCATGCAAGCTCCTGGCCAGCCTCACTGTTCCAAGTGTTCTCATTGAAGAGAGGAGGCTGGTCATTCTTTTGTTTTGGTCTACTGGTGGTTTCTATACCTTCCTTTTCACTTTCAAAGAGATTTGTGTTGGTTGTTGCTATTTATTAGCAACAGACCAGCTTGACTTCTATTCTAAATCATGTACATGTGTGAGTTTAATTTAGTACCTGCATTCCTGTCTAGACACACATTTACCTTGTAGTGACAGGTGACATCACCTCCACATAGGAATATGATTTTTCTAGACACACTTATGGCTGAAAATGCAGTCTTTTGGAGAAAGAGTACTGTCTGCATAGTAGGGGTGGGGTCATGAGGAGGAATGATGTATTTCCTCCTTAGCCAATCATAATGAGAGATATTTGTGTGGAAATAGAACCTCTGTTGCCTAAGTGTTGCTCAGCTCCTGCTGATAGGCTCTCACTCACAGGCGGCATCCTTTGTGATATAATAGTTGCTGTGGAGATGATTATGCTGTCATGGAGAAGAGAGACATGAATTTAAATGAAGAATGAGCAGCAGGAGCAGAGGAAGCCAAGCACTTCATCTAATTTAATTTTCTCTTGCCTTTTTAATATATGTTATATCATAAAGTTGGATGTATCAGCTTAAATAATAGTTTCAGGGATAATGATAAATAATGTCAAAAGAAATTTTAAAAGAAAAGGCCAGCCGGAACACTGTCATCCCATGTAGAGGTAAGAACCAGTTTGAATCATAAAAGTATTTGACAAGAATGAGCATTTGCTATTGAGCTATATCCCAATGTTTAGATAAACAAGCTATTTAGATAGTTCTATTATTGTTGAGCTTTTAAGGAGTTCTTGAAGTGACTCAGACCTCAGTCATCAAGTAGGAAGCAGAAGTTAGTATAGACAATGGGCTTTGTGTCTGAAACAGATAGGTTAAATCCCTACCCTAGCATTTATGTGCAATTGTCTTGGGTAGCCTCTTGCAACATTGAACTTTAGTTTTACTTAATCTAAAGTTGAGATAAAATTGTAGAGTGTTTTTCAAGACTACACAGCTCGTATGGATGCCTTTAGAGCTTTGCTGATATAACAGATAAATTATGAAATCCCTTGGAGCTGGAGAGATGTCTCAGAGGTTAAGAGCACTGACTGTTCTTCCAGGGGTCCTGAGTTTGATTCTCAGCAACCACATGGTGGCTCACAACCATCTATAATGACATCTGGTACCCTCTTCTGTATACATAATAAATAAATAAATCTTTTTAAAAAATTATGAAATCCCAGTGAAATTGTATTTCTTACTCTCATAGATTCCAGTGTAGGTCAGGCAGACTTCCTTCCTTTTGAGACTAAAAGCTTCCAATCCAAAATGTTGCTAGTAGGGGGAGGGAGAGATGAGATGAGAGAAGCATGCCAGCCTCTAACTTCCTGGACTCCAGACAGTCACACATTGCTTCTATTTATAGACCATTGGCCAGAGCACACCACTGGAGACTTGCCCCATCCATAAGGCAGGCTCAGAAATGAAGTGGAATTATGAAGTTGTTGGTGGGTAATGGAGTCTTGTTACATCCTCATTTTGTGAGACTTCGATGAGATAGTGTATCCCAAGGATTTACAATTTTACTGATGAGCCAACTGGGATAACAAAGGTTGGTTTAGGGTCAAGAATTGGTATGATGGCCTGGTTGAGATTATTTTCATTTTCATCTAAAGCTAGTAAGAAGGCAGAGGGAACGGTACACTTGAAGTTAATTAGGGAAGCGAGATGGTACAGTTTGGATGCAGGATATCATGCAAACAACTGCTGGAATCCTCCCTGAAGCATGTCTCAGACTCAGCAGCCTCCCCTCCAAAAACAAAGAGACAGAGTGCCCTTTCTTCAAAACTTCAGATGGGTTTACAGTGTAAAAGTCAACCCCTTGGCCTTGTGTCTACTAAAATCCACATAATACAATAATGATATGCCTTCAATCTCTTATCTCAGTTTTTTTATTGTCCATCACAGACCATTTACAATTCCCCAAATAGACCATGTAGTTTAACACTGCTCATCCACCCATTTGGCTCCCATCTGGAATATTCCATTCTCTGCTTGTCCAAATTGTACTTTTCCTTCAAGACCTGTAGCTCAAATCTCCTTATATAAAATGGTTTCCTTCTCTCAGAAACCACAGCATTTCCCTTACATGATGCAGTAGAATGACTGTGACCATCTCGGCCAGAAAACTGTGGCCTCTGAGAGGACCATAGAGCACTGTATTTGTTCTTAATGAAAATTATTTAAGAATCTGAAAATTCTTTATTCTCTTTTTTCCCTTAAGGCATTTTGTTTGGCCTTACAGGCTGCAAAGTGTCTTTGTGTTAAGTTAATTATTAGTAAAACATTCCATTCCCTGCAAGAGTATTTAAAGGCTCAAGCTGGAAATCACCATACAAATCTTGCCTTAGGGCTGATGAGTGATTAATGGTTACAATACAACTTCATTCTTGGCAAGGAACTAACATCTAAAGCCCTGTCCTATAACACTTTCCTCTTGAAATCTGCTTGGGAAACATGGTTTGGCCCATTCTTCCTGAAAGCTGGGCTGTGATCCATCTCATCACCACATGATCCACTTCATATCTTAACAATAAAGCCACTCTCAGATACCAGAATTCAGCTTCTGCATCTGATAACCAAGGGCCTCAAGGGATAAAGATATTTTCCTTGAGGACCTACTATGTCAAGGCCAATATGTTTTTAGTGGCCTGTGCTGATGGAATACATCCATAGCTTGAGTGGGGTGTAGTGGTGCACATCTGTGATCCCAGCACAAAGGAAACAGACACAAAAGGTTGGTCACAAGTCTGATGCTACCCTGGTCTACATAGTGGATACCAGGCCAGCCAAGGCCACACAGTGAGGTCCTGTTAAAAAATAATAATAATAATAATAGATGAGCTAATAAACAAATGAAATCCCCAAACACTATCAACTGGATTGATGAGCAGAAATTTCTCATGGTTTTGAAGGGGATTCTCTTGGTTGCAGGCTTCTAACTTACTGTTATTCTTTTTTTTTATTTACTTTTTTCCTTCTTTATTTTGTATTTATCAAAAAAACAGTAAAAAGAATTTAAAAATGCGGAAGAGTTAACAATAACTATACAGAGGATAAGAATCATAAGCATGGCTTATCAAGGGTGGAAATGCAAATAAGATTGCTACACATATATTTTCTTTGTGTTAAGATTTCCCTCTGAATTTTTTTTTCCATCCCTGTGTATCCTTATTCAAGGTCTCTTCCCCCTCCCACCATATCTGGTCATTTTTCTTCTCTGCAACTCCCCATCCCCTCCCTTGGCAGGGAGCAGACAGTCCTATGGTCCCACTGGCCCAATAATGCTTGGATCAGTCTTCACTCCTGGCCAAATCCAGTTTTGTCCCCCCTCCCTCAAGAGTGAGTCAGGTGTTCCTATAGATGGACTGGGATTTGAAGGGTCAGTCCAGGGTGTTTCTGATCCCAAGCTGTTCATTGGTTGTGGTTTGCTGCTTGGGCATGTTTGCCGTTTTTCCTGTTTGTTTGTTTAGAGACCACTAGTGAGTGAGTACATCCCCTGCTTATCTCTCTGAGTTTGTGATACTTCGCTCAGGAGGATATTCTCCAAATCCATCCATTTGCCTGTGAATTTTAGGATATCATTTTTTCTTACTGCTGAGTAGTATTCCATTGTGTAGATGTACCACAGTTTGTTAATCCATTCTTCA